>VNJO01001140.1:0-30315 GCA_008042535.1 Drosophila tani | reverse complement strand
AAATACCACAGACAAACAGACAAACAAACAGACAAACAAACAAACAAACAAACAGACAAACAACAGGACAAACGTTTTCATTTCGGAAAGGCCGTTGAAATCTTGTTTATTGAATATCTTTTGAACGGAGTATCGGATCAGGACGATCGAGGTGTCATTCGACGCGTATTTAAAGCTAGATCACAACAACATTAAAAATTTTGGGATTTTTGCTCCACCGGCCCCAATGGCTCCAATTTTCAAAAATTTCAATTTCGCACTTTCACTCTAATTTCTCCCAAACTAATCCGTTTTTGAAAAATCTTAGTATGCAGTTTCAAAGAGGTTTACAATACCTTTCGATTAAGATATAAATGGTTCTGATCGGACTATCGTAGCAGATTTTCAATTCTACGGCTGTATATAGTAGTCTCCTTGCGCACCACAGTCTCGGTGCTCATCGTCACTACGTGGACTGCCGTCCACAGTGATAATTTAAAATAGTAAGTTATTTTTCTAATATGTCTTTCTGAACATTTTTTGCCAGTTAATGAGCGGTTTAAAATCAGATTAGCTATGCTAATTATTCCATAAATAAAAGTAGCCTCCTTTCATTCAATATCGATATGATTTCGGGTGATGCTTAACCATACTTTTCGCTCAGTGCTGTTCTAGAGGCTCACTCGGGCCCTTTGTGGCCTGGACGGCGCCATCGAGAGCCAGCCAGGCGGCGCTCAACTGGCAGCTGAATAAACAGCATCAACAACAACTGCAGGGTGCAGGGTAGTGTCACCGGGGGGAGCTTCCCGGGGATGCAGGGATGAAAAGTGAGGGAATGAGGGATGGCTGAATACCGTTTCATCGACACTTTTTCATTGAATTCAATTAAAAGCGAAATTGAAAATTGAAATTCAATTAAGATGCTATAAATACGGCAGCCGGGGTGCGAGGGTGTGAACGAGGGCGCCAGGGAGAAGAGCGGAGGATACAGTAAAAGCATTCCCGGATAGAAAGGAGCTCTCACCCGGGCGCCGAGGCCAATACCAATGATGATAGATGAGCTGCCCTGGGTGCCGGCAGTGGATGAGAGAGATTCGGAGTGGCCCTGGAATCGATCGATCGATGGAATGGCGCAGGAACGAAGAACGAGGCACATGATATGTGACCGTGCCTTTTTATTTAACTGACTCTTCTATCTGTTCTTTCGCCTGACATTTAATGGGCCATCAACACGTTGCTTACTCGATTCGATGTCGGGGTATTAATGACAAATAAATTGATGCTGCAATCAATCAAAAGGGGAGCTGCCATATGGTGCCCGAAGATAATGAAGTCTGGGAGCACAATACACTAATCTGATTAGCGTCATTAGTAGCTCGACATATTGCAAAGGCCTCGTTTCTTAGAAATTTGAAATTTTCTTTCAGGGTCATAAACATATTCAAAATTAAATTTTGGGACTAATTGGGAAGCTTTAAAAATAGCTATAAAATAATATATGATAGGGGAAGTCACAAGCTCGACAGTAGGGACAACTACTAGTTAAGGGATATATGTATTTTAATGCTTATATAATATCCATTAACATAGATATTTCAAAGCCTATGCCAATAATGCGAATCTTCATTTTGCCAGTCAATTGGTAGCTTTATTTTTAAGACAGCTGCTGCTTTCAATTAACATATTAAGCAAAGAAACCAGCAGAAGGCAGCACTTAGCTCTACTCAGCAAAGGATGTGCAAAAGGCCAGAGGTCCCTGCTTAAGTTTTGTACCGGCAAAGTTTCTCAGGGAGGGACGAGGTCGTTGAAAACTTTCTGAAAAAAATGGACTCCACTGACCAAAAGCCAGAAAAGATACAGCGATTGGGTTCCCCGATTCCAGGCGAGTTCACCAGCTTAAAGTTGTGAGAATTAAATGTCAAATATGACATTGTCACTCGTATTAATGTAAACGTATTTATATTTTTGATGCCATTATTAAAGAAGCTGATCAGTTACAAATGTTGTTTTTGTATGTCCTTAAACACTGGATGCATAATAATTTCATTCTACACCTTGTTTTTCGGATTTCTCAATGCGGGCACTATCGTCGATGAAGCCATTTACAGGCAAAGTAAGTTAGAAAGTACCTTGCCGGACCAATTGTACGTATCCCATACTCGCAGCCAACAAAACTGATATATGGGCCAAATGGTTTAATGTCTTTCATATCGCTCTGATGATCGGCGCCGCAGTCATCCTGCTGGTAGCTGTTTTGACGGTGAGCATGGAATCACTTCATCTATCCAATTTCATCTTTTATTTCGCAATAGAAAGTTATGCAGTTTGCTGTCGTTTGGCTGGCCATGTTCATCATTCACATTATCTCGTACTACATCGTTTTCAATGGGATAGTAAACGACCGAAACCCATTCCTCCACGGCGCTCTCTCTCTTTCCCTGTATCTCCTGGCGAATTTTATTTCCCTGAGTAAGAACTCTCAAAAATCTTCAGCACCTGCATATGAGTAATAGCCTGTCCTTGCAGTCATAGACATCTATTGCATCATCATTGTCTGTTTTCATTATTATGTTACAAAGCATCCAGATGAGTTCCGACCGCCATGCGTGGACAAGTGAGCCGCTTTGGAAGAAGGTACGATATAATAAAGCCGAATATATTGTGATTTTAATATTACCTGTATATACATATGTATGCATGCCCTATACCACCTGTTCATCTGGTAAGAAGACTGCCAGCGTGATGATAACAGCTTTGCCCGTGTTAATATGGCAGACTCAATTTTCTTTATAATTTCATTAGCATCTTGATGAGAACTGAAAACGATTCCACGCGTGCCAGACACACATCGAGCGGGAAACTCTAGGCTAATGCTGATGCTAATGAGGCCATAATATAAATTGCTTAAATTGAAATTATGCAAAAAAGTTAATACTCCTCACATCACACTCAAGAGGAAACGACGGCAAAGGATGGGTAGAGAGTTTCGCTTAACTTTGGCACCAACAGTTGGCCAGGCAATTTAACAAAATTTCCTGAAGACTTCCGCTGTGTAAATAAATTACTTATACGCCATGTGGTACATAGGCAAAAGATTATATTGTTTAATTTAATTCTGGTGGGTCGCAGAACTTTCAGCTAAAATTTATTTTTTCATTTGAAAATCCTATGTAAAATATTCGTATGCGACTAATTAGTTTTGCATTAACTGTCAACGTGCTTTTATTTAAATACTTATATATTGCTACTTACAATGGTTCTGGCCAAAAAATGTTGCTTCTGTATATCTTTGCAACTTGGATGTGTCTTAATTGCGTTGGTTGGACTATTTTTTTCTGGCATGAACATTGACTACATTATGTCCCTCCTGAATAGTAAATAAAACCTTAAATATTTTTTAAATGAATTCTCTAGACTGCTTAGCATTTAAGCTTATTCCTAAGTATTAATAATATATTACTCCAATTTTAATTATTGTTTGTTTTATAAACCCATTATATTGTTTTATTAGGAACTTACATACGGGAAGCGAGCTATAAATTTCCAGGTGAGTACAAAATAGGGTTCTTAATAATATACTCGTATAAAGATGATAGAATATGAATATTATTTTAGCTCCAGTACTCTATGCATGTTTACAAATTGTCCCGGAACTATTGTCTATCTGTGCATCCTTTCTGCTTATCTTGGCGGTCTTGTCGGTAAGTAACTACCAATATAAGGACAATTTAAAAAATAAAGTAACAACGTGTAGCGATGTTTCTGTGTTTTCTGGACAGCGCTGGTCTTTCAAGCTCTTCAGCCAGTGTATCTAATCTTATACAGTATTATTTCATGTGCAATGGACAAAAATGTAATAGTGAATGTGAGCTTTTGGCATAATATTACATATTGGGTATACGTAGTCATTTGGCTGGGTGAGGTCATATTTATTGTAAATCGATAAATACATATTATAATATTTTTTATTTTAGCCATGTCCTTGTATTTTATGTACATATCCTATTCGTATTATCGCCAACTGAAGAAGGAAGAAACTGAGAATATTGTTTAATGATTGCTTTTAATTTTGAGCTATCCTTTATTTTATTTAAACAAAACCTTTAAGAATGTGGAGCAGTATTTAAAAACCCTATATCATTGGATTTCCCGCCAATGAATCAGGAAAATAAAAGTGAACAAAGGCGAAGAAAAAAAAGATTATACAACGCAAAAAATGAAACAGTTTTGCTGGTGTCTCAGCTTACGCGTCGGCTGTACCATTATATCCTTTTTGACACTATTCCTTGGCTTTATACATCTAGCTGAATTCTTCCGTACGTATAACCCAATAATGGACCGATACTTTAGATACTAAGTTGCCATTCAATTCAGGACTAAAGGCGTACCATGATCCTGCGCAGGCAACAGGTAACAGAATAGGCACCAATCTTCTTCCTTAATTTCCCTGAAAGTCCTTTCAGTCTGGCCAAATCTTTTGTGGGGAATATTACATTTGCTTGCCGGTATGTGCTTATCCTATTCAGTGCTCACAGTAAGCTACAGCTTCCATATAATATCAATTGCTAATCTATAAACTTTTTAAAACCAACAGGGAGCGGTCATTCCCATTTTGGCCTACACCTTTTTCGAGATCTTTTTTCTGATTTACACGATCATCTATGCATCAGTATCCTGCGCCCTGAAGGCAAATATGTATGCTAACCTGGGATTAACTTATGGCATATCTTATTGGATTTTCGTAGTCTCAGCTTGCGGTGAGATACGTATAGTCATCAAAGTCAAGTGATTTTACTGATTCCATTGCTTTAATAGTGTTAACTTTCTATTTTATTTACACCGCCATTTCGTTTTATTTACTAAGGAGGCAACAGCGAAAAGATCAAGAATTATAATTCAAAACAATATAACACGCAGTATATAGATAATAAATTTATCTTTGATTTAGTCGAGACTTTTTATTAATTCTAGTTGAGCTAATCGTATAAAAAAAATATCAAATGCAAGAGCCACAACAAGAACCAAGACATGAACTGATAATAGCTCAAGGCATCGTTGTTTCTCCAGCATCATCATTTTTTCGTTTTCGATGTCCAACTGATGCCATGTAAAACACGTAATCGAGCTGACAACACGACCAACCCCTTAAACATCCCAACTATGCAAAATAAAATTGGGCCACCCTCGGGTGTTGTTCTTAAAATAAATGTATTTTTGTACTTTTGTCTCTACGAACTCATAAACTGACTGCCAAGAACTAGGTTCATACATTAAAATGACTCCCTTTTTTTTTACTTATTATTACAATTTAAAAACTTTCAGACGAAATTATACGAGAGCTGATTAATAATTAAACAAATGTCCCCTTTCAGGATAACTAATAATTGGCTTTGAAATGTTTCCATATGCATAGCCATATTTTCTCGTTTTTCTGTACATAATCCTCATTAAATTCAGTCCCCAAAAATCAGTAGGCACTGAAAATTCTTTCGTGGTTTATTTTTGAACGTTTTTAAACAAATTGTTCCAAATGAGAAATTTTATGCTGTTCGTAGTTATTCTTTTGGTGCACGAAAGTACTCAACATGATAATGATTGTAAGTATATTTCCCTTACGCCACTCAGTGACATTACCGGACATTCTTTTCGCATGTGACAGCGTCTCCAGTCAGTGCCAATTGTGGAGATTGCTCGAAAGTAAAATCTGAAAAATTCACAAGTTTTGGCCACATTTGTCATCAAGGAGATAAAACGGCGATTAAAAAGAACTATGCCCAAGGATACAGTCAGTACCCGGATTGCGTTCCTTATATATACGAGCTGACCCGTAAGTCAGCTGTGCATAAACAGTTCTCTTGTCGTTAACCATCCAATACAGGTCCTGTTCAGCATTATTGCTGCTTCTGGTCGCCGGACCTGGGATGCTCAATGCTTGTTGGTGAAAAACACTACCATAACCACGACTTGAGATGCACCCTGTGCGAGTCATATTGTAAGCCACCAAAAGATGGCGTAGGACGTACGAACTACGGAAATTGGGCCACTACAGCCTTGCTCCTGCTTTTTCTGATTTTTCTAGCTTAAACAAAAATTTGAATACCTCTCAATTAGCTGAGATACATACTATGATAAGTTTCGACTTTGTGCTGAAGCTTATACCATAAATTGCTTTTAGCTTCAGTATAAAGTTGAAACTACTTCATTATAACTCAGCCTACACAATTCAAGTACAGATTCTACTTAACTTCGGCTCTTTGACTTTTGAACTTAGCCCACGTTGCGGACACAAATTAATCAAAAATTAATAGTAAAAGCACTGTTCATCATTATTACGATTATGATTATGAAATGCGCGCGAGTGGGGTAAATTTAATTAAAACAACAAACGCGCCACGCTGGAAACGAAGGTGGAAACGGGGAGAGCCTGATGTTATCGTGACAAGCCCAAATTAAGTAGCGCTCGGGGTTACATCAGCCGACCAGAGGGATGAGTGAGTGGCGGCGACTCGGGTATTCGGGGCTGGGCATACTGGCAATTCAATTTAAAGACCCAACCAAGGCAACCAGCCAAACTGGCCCTGAGCTGGCTGAAGGATGAATGGAAAGCGCGCCCGAGGCTCATTTAATAGACCAGCACCAGCGTCAAAAAGTACAAATACAGTATTACTTCAGTATCCAAAGAAGACAGTTTTCTACTTACAGTGCACATTTATAAGCATTGCACCTCAATTTTATTTTTTTGTATTTTATCTCTTCAGTAGGACAAATAAAGACTTTAACCGTACAACTAACATAGAAACTGATGAGGTCCACATGTGCACTCTGACCTCGAGTTTGAGTTAATAAATCTTACATAAATTTAATGAAAAGGTTTAAAAATAAAAAACTTATTACCTTTCCCAAAAAAGATAAATGTACACTGATAGAAAAATTTGTCTGATTTTTAGAGTTATGGTCAGAGAATCGTGACCACTTAGTCACGAAAGTAGCTTAAGCTTATTTTGTTTGTAATTTCAAAATATAATTCTATTTTCAAGATTTTGTACATTCTTTATTCAAAATTTTTTCTTATGCGTCCTTATAATACGTATCATTCATATTTAAGTATGACATTAAATTGTTTGAGTCGGGAGCTAATTTGAGAAGCGATTTATTTGAAGAAGTATCGAAGTAGAGTATGATAATGTATGTTCAATTTTTATTTGCCTTTTAGTGTGAAGCAGAAAGGTTTAGGTACCGGGTATCTCACAGTCGAGGACAGTTGACTGTAGCTTTGTTACTTGTTTTATATATACATATATCGATATGGTAGCTAAATCAAAATTTAGAGAATTATAGAATCAACTGCCTATGAACTTCTGAAATTCTATCCACAAGAAGTTCGACTTAAGAAACTTTGACTGTAAATAGAAAGTTCTGTTTTTTTGTAAAACTAATTTGATTCAAAGAAGCTTTTCCCATTCAAGGATTTTCGGCGAATTTTCGGACTCACCCGTGGTTCCATTCTCGTGCTCGCTTAAATCCGCCAAGGAGGCGGACAGCGCCTCCGCCATCTTAGCCGCCGATGATGTCATCGTCCTGGGCTGCGCTGCATTTCCGTCGACTTTAACAATCAGATTCGTTGCATTTGTGGCGTTTCCGTTTTCCGTTCTCGCAGTTTCCGCATTGTGCTCTACCATGGCGAACGGCGGGAAGCCGGAACCGGGCACTCCTCACAGCCGCCAGCTGCGCGTTCCGATTGCCTCGCCCTGCCCCGGGCTCCGCTCCGGGATGCTCCTCCGCCGCCTCGGGCCTGGAACACTTGTTGCTCCTTCCTTCCGTGCGGAAATTGACACAGAGAACGAGAGAGTACTGAAGCGAAACGAAAAGGAAGTAAGGAGTAATGGGTTAGTTCGAAAGCTTTTATTCCGCCAAACGACCGGCAAATGTGTTTTTCCGTTAATACGTAAATACGTAAATTATAAATACTTGTTTTAATATTCTCTGTACATGCTTACAAAAGAAACATGTTTTAATTTTTCAAGCTCTTCTTTATCCTATTTCAACAAAATTGAAAAATTAAATATATCCTTACATAGATTGATAACAAATACATATACAAATTAGAGAAAAAAATTATTTTATTCCATTTTCTAAATTACTTTAAACTTAAAGGTGACCTTAAAATATAACAAAATATAACACAAATGAGGTTACAGCTGTGTTTTGTTTCCTAGTATCCATTTAAAATATCTCAGTTTCTTGTTTTCCAGTGGCTCAGATATACCAAAGGGAAATTCAAGATGCAAGCAGCAGCTTCAAGTGACAGCTTCGAACTTATTGTTCACCCTGTTTTATGTTATTAAATGTTGTTTCTGGGCGCAGCATTTTCATACCGTACTTCCATCTCGCTCCTCTTGTCAGTTTTCCTTACAAAGAAAACGAATGTGTCTCTCTATGTAAATACACTGGCTTTCCTTGGCTTGAAAGTGTCTATGCAGCAATTAGAAAAGTTTTCAGCCCAACACACTTAGAACACAACAAAAGTAACTTCTTCCCAAGTTTGCTTATTGTTCTTTTTGTTTTCTATCGATGAGTTTAAAGAAATATTATGAAACCTGCATATCCTGCATAGACTTAGACATAGAGTTCTACTCCTAAGGCTGACTAACTCAAGCGCTTGATAATTTAGACTACTTAAATATTTCAAAAGCATAATTTAACCAAAGAACCCAGAGGGAACCCGCAGAGAAAAATTCAGACTTCTCTCACCAATTTTAATTACCCAAAGAAATGTGAAGAGGAAGCATATTTACGAGTCCTTAGAGCCTTGTCCCAGTGTCCAAATGTCAGTATGTCAAGCGAACTCGGCTAAAGTTCTCGTATATCCTTAAGGCATGCGACATGCGAGATGTGACACTCCACCGAGCAGTCCTTTCCCCTCTCCCATCGAATGAATGCGACAGAGACAAAGTTTTTTCCGCTTTTGTCAAGCCACCGAACTAACTACACTTTGCCGCCACCGTTGTTCATTCAAGTTGGTAAAAGTTTCTGCTACCCAGAAATGCTCAAGCTTTCCGCTTGGCTGTTTACGGCTGCATCTTTTGGCCAAGTTAAATTGTGTCAGTTTAATTTGGAGCGGAGCGCCCATAAACAAACTAAGGATGAAAGCAATCGTCCACAGAATTCAACCGAAACAATAAAGAAATTTGACTTGCAAGAAGTTTTACCCTTCGAAAGAGTACTACGAAAGATCCTAATTAAGTTTATTAGAAATATCACAATAATATTACAAAATTATAGTAAACAGAAATGGGACGACATGTAGTTGTATTCCAAATTTTAATTACTTATCTGGAAATGTAGGCTAACAGGAAGACTAGAAATATCATTTTATTTCAAATTTATTATATTTATTTATTTTAAAAGTTTCTAAAATTAAATTTTTTTCACAAAAATAAAACAACAAAAATATACAAAAATTGTTTTTACTATTTTCTACTTTATACTTTTACTTTAAATAAAATTAGATAAATCTGTAAAGGCATATCAACAATTTGGATAGTCCTCCATATATCCCTCAGTCAATAGTTTATTTTCACTTATTTTGGCCTTGCCCAAAGACCTTAGATGGGGCACATAATAGTTCTGCTGATAAGCTCCAAGTCCAACTCAAATTCATTGTCATTTCCACCACAGTCTCGCTTTTATTGTGGCCACTTGTAGATTTTTCGCATTTTTAAACAAGCAGCCAGCGAAAGGCGACCACGCGTTTGACCCGCAAAACACACAAGGAACAAGAGCACTCGCTGAAACTACTCATAAATAAATATACAGAGATCCATTGTTCAGCCGCATTTAGTTGGACTCGGATGGGTTCAGCTCTTTTCAGAATTGTTTTGTTTGGCTTTGCTCGCCGGTTCGTGTTTTCGCATTTTGTTTTCCATTTTTAAGGGGGTTTGTTTACGCTTCGCCATAGCCGAGAGGGGTGCTTCAGCTTAGTGCAGCAGCGGTGGAAAAATAAAGCGAAATGGAAATAAATAAACAAAGCGTTTTGCAGGTTGCTTAAATTCATATAAAGATTAGGTTCAAGTTTGTTTATCATTTTCGCAAATATTCGATTGCATTCGTGTATTTATCCCAACTGGATAATACTCTTGATATTTAACAGATACAATAGCATGGATGTAGTCTTTGACCTTAGTCTACGAAGTGTAAAATGTTCACTCTTTTTGTTGCTTGTATTTAACTGATTTTTTGGTAATATTAAATACTTTTAATATAAACATTCTATTGGTAAAATTCCAACAAATACTTCATCGCATACAATTTTTACGTTAGACTTCATTCTTTGCATTCTTTGTTCATTCTTTCGATTTTATTGGATAGAGGGAAATAAAATAAACAATCCGAAACCTTTTACAGGGTGTTTGAACTAAAATAAACATAAAGCTAAAGCTATAAAATATATATTTACTTTGACAACATATACGAGAAATCTTTTAACTTCAGTTCGAAATTATAATGTATATTTTCTAAAGTCAAGGTATAACAAGATTTTATTTTTATTTCAACCAAAACCTCTGCATGAAAATCTACTTCCTTAATCTAAGTGTGTGACAAGGCGTTTAAATTAAAAATAAAATGATCTAATTTCCTTGACGAAGCCTCTTATAACTTATGTGCAGATTTCTATAAGCCATAAATATGGCGGTGTAATGTGCATTTCCTTGAATATAAGCATTGCCATACTTTTATTGCTACCCAGCCAACGTGGCGGATGAGCAGTCTCATTCGCGCTTGCTAATATTTCTGGAGAATGCACTGAAAGCGAGGGCGTAGCTTTCTCGTCGGCCAATTATCATAATTTTTGCATTTAACTTATTATCGTAATTATCGTCTTTTGAGTTAGTGGGGCAACAACAGCCTTGGAGGAGGGACAGAAACTCATAAATTTTCCACTTTATTTTGTTTTTATTTTAGAATTTCGATTGGCGCGTTTATTGCATTTTTAAAGGTGTGCACTCAAAAAATGCCTCGCACCATTATCCACAGTATACGAGTATAGGAACTCGTGTGAATATTTTCAATTTGGCAAATGTGACGTCGTTTGTTTGCTAGCCGCGAGCATTTATCACCCGAAATTCCCATATCCCCATCGTGGCTCACAGCTATACATCTTTCTTTCTTTTAATAAACATTTATATACAAGAATATTTGCCCAAGGAACCTTGCGTTTTTGCAGTGATGGTGATCCAAGTGTTCTGTGTTTGTTGTTTGAAATTGATTAAAGTAGCCCCCAAGCATCAATCCAGAATAACGACGCTTGTTCCTCAAACAATTGTACACATGGAGAAAACGAAATAGGTCTTATATTGTCCTAATCGAGTGTGGCCCGTGGCCCCGACTCACGGGACATCAAATTTCTCTGACCAGCCTCTGTCGGCCCACGGTCAGTATACGCACAATGTTTACATTCCAGCAGTGCTGACAAACTGTACATTTAAAGCTAAATCTAGCCTCTTTTAGCGTTAAATAGCTAGTTTTTAGTCATGACTATAAGTTATGCAATGTAAAAAAAAAGTTCGCTTTTTTTTTCTCATATCAAGCCTTTTGTTAAATTTCTTACACAGACAAATGTAGTTCTAACATGCCGATATATTGTCTGAGCACCACTGTCTTAAGCCATTTTATATATATTCGAATATATAATTAAACATTAAACTTTTTATTAAATGAAACTAATTTTAAAATAATATATATTTCATTCAAAGCAATAGCTGACTTTTCGCAGGCTGAAATATATATTTTTTTTTTCTCGGTGAAAAATTTGATTGAATAAGTATTCGCGAGCAAGTGGGCTTCCCTGAGTGTATCTGTGTATCTGCTCGTACGTATGTGTGTCTGTTTTTTGTATCTTTGACTTTGATCGCGCATGATTAATGATTACGCCTGTGTTTATTGCCTTCGCCACTCCAAGGGGTTGTGGCGGCGAGGGACGGCCAAAGTTTTCTTTCCGCTGCTTTCGTGGATTTTGATGCCCAGCGTGTCTCTCACATTTCAACTTGAGCACCTCGGCTGCCGGGGTTGCTGGTGGCATTATTGTATTCGGGTGTTTGTCATCATTTATATATCATAATTGGACAAACTTTGCTGGGACTCTTACTGGAGATGAAAGTATTAGGGTTTTGTGCGAACAGAATAGCGATTGGTGTACAGTGATAATAAAATACGATTAAATTTTAAGTTTTAAAGTAACTAAATCGACCCAATTTTAGTTAAAATGAGATAGAACCCCCTTTTTATAGCTTGTTATAATTTTAATTATTCTTTTAAGTATATTTATTTAATTTTGATCAGCATCACCAAATGAGTTGATCTAGTCATGTCCATCTGTCCGTTTATACGCAAACTAATCTCTCAGTTTTTGAGCTATCTGAATAAAACTTTTTAAAGATATCAGATTAAAACTTAGAATAAGGTCCTTTAATTTAAGTATAACAATACTTTTAAAATTTCATCCAACTCGAACTACGATATCATTTAGCTGCCATTGGACCGATCGGGCAAAAGTAATCGATTTTCGTTGTTTTTAGAGTTATCATTTTAAATCGAAATATATACTATATACTTGTATGTATATACTTTACTTTTATTTATTTAATTATCTCCAAGATTATATAAATTTCTGCTTGGCAAAGTTAGCTTCCTTTCCTGTTATTTTTGCATTAAATTCCAATTAATATTTTATCTACTAAGTATCTACTATTCCCAGCCCCAAATATATTTGGGACTTGCTCATCCTATCTGTTTAATGTTTGTTTTCAACCTCGGCTCATCTCCAATTTTCCCCTGGTGAAACTTTTATAAACCTCATAAAGACGAACATCTGTTTATGAGTAAAACTGAGCACTAAAAAGAAATGCCAGCTTGGAGCTCGAAACTTTGAATACCCTTGCTGATATACTTCTAAGAAAACAACGAGCATTTATGGAGCAGGATTCGACAAAAATACATAAGGCTATTTAACCAGTTTTATTTATGTGATGAAACATTCACATAAAACTTCGCTGGCACTTTATTTAAAAATTAATTATGCTCATTGGGAATCATCTTTTCAGAAATACCCTAAAACCACAGTAAGATAAAAGTATCCAGAGAATTTTTGTGTGGGCTTGTCTTGGCTTATGTCAGTGGCCAGAAAGCTGTTGTCCAAATAACAAGCTGAAAATTAAATTTACGTTTTAGGAAGGCCTCAGAGAGAGGAACAACAGTGTGAATTAAAACTTGAGGGGCTCTGGAAAACTTTTTTAATTGAATGTCCAAAAACGTCGGCAAAGAGATTTGGCTTTCAGTGCAATTAGAGTGAGTGCAGGCCCTTGCATTCTTCATTCGCAATCGGGGCCCAAGAGCCCAGCAGCAATGGCATTGAGTATACGCAGTGGTGGACCACAGTAGGGCAGGACTTCTCAATAGCAAGCTAATTTTTGTTTTCTAAGCTCAAATTGCTGGCCAACAAAATAAATAAAATAGACGAGGTCCTGCTGCATGTACATAGATTTCTGTTGCTCTTGGCCCATGAATGCTGATTCATTAGCCAAACCTTCCCGACCGCAGGCAGAGAGCCATTTAAATGCGAATTAGGGTAACCGCCCTTTGGGTCTGATTGTGTGTGTTTGTGTGTGTATTGGGTGTGAGTTAGGGGTGTGGCTGTTGTGGCTTGGGTGGTTCTTGCGGATTCGAGTCCGTAGTTCTGTGGTTTCGCCTCGGCACGACCCAGCTTGCCATGGCCTGCAATTGGTGGGTGGATGCGTGACTCTTGCCGTTTTGCTTGATGGTGTTTAATTTGATTTGGCACAGAATGCATAAACTACTTATAGGAAAAACATCAATTAAGGGTCTGGCATGTAGTTGAACTAATTACCGGGCGGTACGAGAGGATGCGAAGGGAGACATGGTGTGAAAATGGCTTACACGCTTAATTTCAAGGCCAAAACCAGGGCAAGTTTTTAAACATAAATACATGTTTCAGTATCTATATATATAACTAAAATCCTAGCTCTTAAGTTCTTTACACTGTTCAAAATCATACAAATGTGGCTTGTAGCAATACTAATCTATTTTGTACAATAATTAAATAATGTTAAAGTTTGCAGAGTTAAAGTAAAGATAGCAATCAATCTTATGTGAAAATGTATTAGTTTCATAATCAATTTAAGGCCAAGGGTGTCACTGGCTTACCCAGTTTATTGCTTTATTAAGTGGTGTTTATGTTCCTAATAATTAATGCTTCAAGAGTAATGAATAGAAGCTCATTCAACTTATTAAGCGCCAAGTAGTTGGCATTTTGGAACCAATTTGAACCGGCTTGTCCAGTTTGTACCGTTCTCAGTGGCAGATAGTCCGAGCATTCTCATGGCTCTCGCCATAAGCGAAAAGACCTTGAGAGGACATTTTAATCAAATGTCTCTCCAGCACCCGCTAATCCATTGGAAGCTGCATTCCATTCGCCGGGATGATCGCATTAAGATAAGCTTTAATTGCTCATTTATGGATCCGAGAGAAATGTTTGAAACATGTGCTAAGCGATTTTATTAGCTACCGCCGCGGCCGGCCATAAAAGCCGTCGACATCAAAAGTCTAAAAATAAGCGTGGCCAAAAAATACAAATTATCAAGGAACGGACGTCCAGCGGTTGGCAAAGTCGAAACAACAGGTAATTAAGAGCAAAAATAAACAATGGCAAACATTGTGAATTTGCAAAGCTCTGAGAATCATGAGGGATTTTTGGATTCAGATTTGAGTGCTATGCAGTTTGGATTCTTTATATAGCTGAAATACTTGTGGGTCAAAATGAAATATTTGTGCAATGTGCCAGACAAACTTGATTTGCCATAAAATTAAATTTCGCGCCCATTTGGCGGGTACCAGTGGAGCGGCCCAGCCCAAAGATTTGTGCAAATGCTCTCGGGCATACATATAGTACGAACGCATTCAATTTTTGGCTTCTGCGACGGCTGCCCCTGCGTTATGGCCAAAAAGACTGGGCAAATAAATCAATTTCTGCTGAGATCTGCTGAAACACGTTGCGCGATCATTTGACATTCTCAAGTCGGACAAGTGTGAAAGGAAATGCCTACAAATCTGTGTGTAAGAACTTTCGACAAATTCGCTGCACACTTAAATTGATTGCAATAATTGACAAGTGTGTAGGCAATATTTCAACAGAAATACATCAGCGCTAGAGCTGCGAATTATTTACGTCAACAAGTCACGCCTCACACAAACAAACTGTAGCTGAAAATAGTTAAGTGCATTGATTTCCATCGAGACCATTTAGCTTTTACCAGCTAAGAGATATGCCAATGAATTACATATTTGCATATTAGGTTTAGTTGTATTAAGTTAAAAAAAAATACATAAATACATATTTCTTTAATTAAATATCTACTGAAGAAACACACATTCCAAATTTCTTTGTTAAAACTGATATTTTGTACAAAATGTATCTTAGTTTAATGTGGGAGCCGAAAAATTCACGATTTAAGCCAACGAGATTTTTAAAAAAGACAAATACCAAAACATTTCCTGTTAACCACTTTAACCACTTTCAAGGAAGTTTCCAACACAATGGAAAATTTATTTACTTTGTGCGATTTACCAACACTTCATCCATTCAATAAATAAATAGGTTTCATTATCAATAAAATTAAGTAAAGGAAACCTTTACTGAGAATTTAGGGAACTACAATCTGATAAATAATCTCCCTTGAGAAAAAGATTGAACATTTGTGATGTTACCTCCATTCAATGTAATTCTCTCACAATATTTTCCAACTGCAGAGAGAAAGATACGTACTTTAAAGTATAATTACCCTTGACTAAATCGCAACTTGGACTGTCTATGTCTATATAACATTTTGATTTCTCGATGGAGGGGTAAAAATAAATCCTCGGAGAATATTTTAATAAATCCCTCTAGACCCATTTTTCTGTTACAGTTTGCCCATCGTGTTGCTCTCTGTTTGATTTTATTTTGATGCGTTTTACTCTCGTTCCCCGTCATTACACATGTTTATTATACTTTTTGTTGTGTCTGTTCTCTGTTACACAGGGAGAAATGCTAGCTTTTAACTACATAGTTTAAACTTTCAAGCATTTGGCTTAGCGAAATAATAAAAACTTCAAGACTATCTATTTCCCGTTTAAACTAAACTCTCCAGCCTACTAGTAATAATAATAAAAATATAGATTTTATAATTAAATACCCAAGCCCAATGGTAACACGATATGTTAGAAATGGTTGACAAATATTTCAGCTTTAATAGAGAAGAGAATAAAGAAGAATTAAGAGAATTAAAAGTAGTTAAAATAATAAATATTAATAACACTTTTAATCATAAATGTCAGATTCTACCAATTCATATGCAATTATTTATACCAATAACTAAGCACTTGAATGTAATTTTCTTTGATATTTTTCCTGTGTAGGGTTGGGAATTTTGGTGCTATTTCTTTTGTTGTTGTTGTTTGATTAGGCGTCTAGGTTGACACATAGGGGGCACACACACACGGACCGGCGGACACGGAGACAGACAGATCGGCCGACTGACGGAAAGGCCCTCATAGATAGACACCCATACTCACACCGAGCACGAGAGACGGACGCCGGCACATGTGTTGGAAATTTAACACAAATGTGCAAATTTAATTAAATTCAAACGAGAAATAAATATAAATACGCTCCGTTCTCATACATATGTATACGGATAATACTATATAGTGGCGGAGATCTTGTGAAAATAAGAAACTGTGTGATGTGACCTAAGGAAAAGCAACAATACCCCCGTACCCAATACTCACACACTTGCACCGGCCCCTGCACTTGTGTAGGTAAATAAAAACGCAATTTTCACAGATTTTTTTAAACTTGACAAAGTCACAGAGGAAATGGTGCAAAACATACAGATAAGTGTGCATATAAACATAAACACTAGACAGCAAATGTGAAAGGCCACAAGTTATAAGCGATATATTATATTTATACATTATATTTATAGCTTACTCTTGGTGATATTTTTACGCAATTATAATAAATAACTTTTTCTTTAATTTATTCTGGCAATCTATAATCTAGTAAATTCTCCCGCTTAGGAAGTTAGTATAGTTTTGTTAACAAGTGTCTTCTGAACAGACATCCGGTGAAAATGTTGAATTTTTAAATGCTGTAAATTAGCCAATCCCTCAAATAGAATGTAATTCTCAGTCATGAATTTATTCAAAATGTATAGCTATATATATGTGCATACATATATCAAAATTAAAAGCAAGCTAAAGTGACAAAGAGAGTAGATATTTCCTGTAATCCACTTGCTAATGATTCACTTCATATACACAAATATTTAATATTTTATAAATGTTAGGCTGCAGCATTGCTCATTCGCAACTTTCAACCCTTGCGATAGCGGTTGTGGCAATCATTTCATACTGCTATTCGATTATGAAAGATAAAACAAATTTGGCAGAAATTTAAAATATAATTTGTCTCATTGGACTTACTGCCGGCTTCAATAAAGTATTTTATCGGCGCTATCGCCATTTGATAATGTCTCAGACGCAGACCGAGAACACCGAAAAAATCGACGGCCAGGTCGCTTCTTCAATTCCTTATCGGAGGGGGCAGCATATGCCAAGTGGCTTTGATTTGGTTTTATTTTTACTTATTTTCATATTTATATACGAAGCATGGCCGTTTTTTATAGAATCTTAACTCGGTTCTTGGCCATAAAGATAAAATAAAAACTGGAAAAATGCGCAACGCTGAGTGGGGGCGTTAATTTATTAATGCAGAGCCGTGAGCCAAAACAAAATCTGAGAGAACACTTTTATAACTTGATTTATTTAGAGCCAAACGAATTGGATGAGTTGGTGCTGTTAAGTGTGTGGTTATGATTTAAAAATAAATTGAAATTATGAAACATAAACAGAAGGACATTGGCTAAGGTCATTGTTGATACTAGGCGGCAGCATAAATCTAAACTCATTAATTAGGTTCAAGTCTATATATTTAACTAAATCTCCGATTTCAAATCGATTTTTCAAACAGAACCTTCAGTCTGGCGCTTGCTTTTTGAATTCACTTTTAATTACGAATTCTTTGAATCCATCTATCAACCTAGATCGTGAATTATTGGGCCCAAAATGTATTAAAAGATATGCAACTATAAATACTAATAATGCCAAAGTCAACAGACACACTCACACACTTCAGATAATAAATAAATGTATAAAAGAAATTCACTTATGTATATGTTTTTGTTTATTTGTATCACTTCTTTCATCATACATTCACACATAGGCGATGATCAACTTGTTCGGCCGTTGAAAAAAATGGCAAATAAAAAATTCAACAAAAAAACTACATAAAACGACAAAAAAATAGCAACAATAACAACCAGAACTGACGTAGAAATTTGCCACCAGCTGCCAAGTTGAAAGCAGCATTAATTTATATTTGCAGTCTCATATAATGCTCAAATTGAAGACACTTGCTAGAGTTGCCTTTGCGGCTACGGCCATATTTAATTAACAAACAGCTACCCGAAATTTAAATGGAAATAAATATTTTATAAAAACCGAAATCAGATACGATTAGCGCTATCAAAGAGAGCGCGAGAGAGGTCGCTGAATATATTTCGATCCGTCGCCACTCATTCAGATTCGTTAGCTCGCGTTCTCGCATCGTATTTTTGTATTTTATATTTTCTATTTATTTGGTTTTTTGTATTCTTAGCTAATTTTAGTTGCTATTGAGCTTGGCAATTAGTTACACTTGATTATAGGAAAGCAGATCGTGTCGGTCGGTCCCCCAAGTTCAATGTTTATTTTCTGTTGTTCCACATTGTTGGTCAATTAGCTTTAGGTTTGGAAAGGAATCACTTATAGATGTCATAAAGAAACTGAGTGATTTTTAAACTTCAAAGCTTATCAATGCAATTCAAATATTGCTAAAATGCTTCATATATTATATTTCTAGAAAATAATATATTTAGCATGTTGCGAATCAAATAGTTAAATCAGTTCAATGATTCGTTCGGCACTAATTATACGGTTCGTTGGAAGTGAAACTTCTTTACTATACCTAATGGTTATATCTGACTCCCTCGCCAGTGTTTATTTTTAATTCATTTATATCAATGAATATATTTATAAAAACACATTGCCGAATAGCACATGTTATTTTAAAAATTCACATCAACACCACACACACACAGACTCGCGCTTCGGAAAGCAAGGAAACGCGCGAAAATGCGTCCGACGGACAAACAATCGCCTGTGAACCGCCAGAAAACCGCCGGTGAACCGCACCCGTACACGTTCCAATCAGAACTGAGACTGAGCAACCAAAAGTCCAACAGGCTGAGGCCCAGACACAGACACACGCAATGTGCACAGTGGCTCGATATTCGAAAACATGTTGTGAAAATCTTAGTTCGGATTATGAAATCTGCAATTCTGGAGGGACAGACAGACAAATACTAAATGGGTTGGTAATGTCTCCATTTATGCGTCCACAAATTTAATGCTAAATAAATACTATTGCTAGAACTGTACTCGGTATGAGATATTTGAAACTTTTTTTTGGTAAAGTTTTGTTTTTAATTTTAAAACCGGAAAGAAAGCTACTTTTTGGATGGAAAAGTTTGAATATGCTACTTAAGACAGCTATCAAACTTAGTCGACTAATAACAAAATTAGGCAGATTTCCCAATATTGCGATTGTTTTTCTATTGCAGCTTCATTATATTATATTATATTATAAACTAGTTGGAAAAAAATACAATCTTCTAAGATTAATTTAAAATTTAAATGTTAGATAGCTCTAATTCTGACAGACTTAGAAAAGGATAGACAAGGCTAAATCGACTCGGCTGTTGATGCTGATCAAGAATATTTATTATTTTTAGAGTCGAAAATGACTCTGTCTAAAATTCTTCTGTATTTAATTATGTATGAATGTATGTTATTATTTCAAATAAGTATTAAAGATTTTATTATAATTTGCCAAATATTATGTCAACCAAAGTTTAGGTATATTGAGATTAGTAATTAAAAGAAAATAAGATAATATTTTAAATAACTAAATAATTAGGATTTTTGCAACGTGCTTTAAAAAAGCGGACCAATGTGCACCGCAGCAACATGTTGCCGACCTTGCTGAGTGAGGGGCAACAAATCATTCTCGAGAGAGCAAGTCAAGAGAGTGAGAACAACCGTTGCTCTGTTTGGGTTTCATGTTTTTATTTTGAAGAAACAACAACAGGAAGAAGTGCCGGCACTGATCAGTGAATAAATCGATGACAATATAGTCTTCTATATTTTTAAGATCTGCAAGAATTTTGTTCATAGAATTTACAAAAAATGTATTTCTTGCAATTTGCACCAAAGCTCTAGGAAAATATAAGAAAGATTAATGAATTTGAAGACTCAATCATTTGAAAAGCCAAATTAAATTTCCAAAAAAATAAAATACATTCACAACTATACGTTAAGGGGGGGTAGGGTATTTATTTTTTTTCCGCCGGTTTTTTTAATATTTTTTTTTGATGAATGCCCAATATCTTATCCTTTAACTATTACTTGTACATATTCTAATTTTCATATCGGTCGATTCTGTGGACCGTTAGGATGTACACCGCAAATCAACTTTTTTTGAAGGAGCCACGGGAGATTCCCTATAACTCCTATACCTGCACAAATTTTTCAATGAAATATTTTTAGAAAAATTGTCAAAGTGTAACGTTACTCCATGTCAGTTAAATTAATAAACTAGCTCAAGCCGTTTCGCCACAACAAATTTTTGAATAGTGGCCCGTTTTGCACCGAATTAACCCTACCCCCCCTTAACGACCAGGTTTTTAAATAAACTCATTTACTTTCTCTATTTGGTTTTTTAATCTATGTCAACTTCCTTTAAAATGTTTAAATATTTAAGCTGAAAAATTTGATAGAATAAAGACCGAGGCTTTTAAGAAAAAATCAGATAACCGCTAAAAATTAAAATTAAAGTTTTGTAAATAAACGGTAAAGCGTTTTTTAGAATATCCTTGCACTTATTAAAATCGATCTAATGATACCTATAAGATACATTAAAAAATTAACGTGATATAACATTGATGACTTAATTGTATCATGGACTAGATAATTCCGATCCAGTGACAACTTACAGCTTCAGAACTTTAACTAAAATGTCCCGAACAAATTAAAATCCTTTTTACAAAAGTATAATCAAAGGTAATAATAATAATAATAATTTATTAATCAACTTAAAAAGGTTATTAGTGGCCTTCAAATTTCAATATTTTTTAACACCACGATTTTTAATATTAAAAAAATTAAATTGGCAAGAATGTTGCTTATATGTTTTCTATTTAGAATTAAATTAATGATTGTCACGGTAGAACTGTAGAATTATCTCTTTTTATACCCGGTCCCACTACAAGAGCATTATAACTTATTGCCAACCGAGAATGTCGAGTCGGTTTAACCTTATCTGTCTGTCTGTCCGTCCGTAAGAAACAAAAGATCTCACAAACTATAAGGCTAGAGCTACCAAATTTGGTGACAACATTCTAATCTTATGCACGCAGATCAAGTTTGTTTCAAAATTTGGTCAAAAAACGTAAAGTAAGCTATAGCCTCTTAAATTTTAGTTAGAAAAAAAAATAAAACAAGGTTTATAGTTTTCATATTTTTTTTTTTTTTAGTTTTTTTACATAATTGTAATTATATTAAAAATTTAACAAATATATTGCCATTGGAACCCTCTTCTTATTTAACGCACAAATCTTTTCGTACTACACCAAAAAAAAAAAAACAAGAGCTTAACCTTTCTACGCGTTGTCTTAAAAGTATACTGAAGCAGTATATTGAGTTTAGTATAGATTTTATACTTCAAAATATTAAATGTACACTCCAAAGTTTAGTTTTTATACTCCAAAGTTTCAATTGTGTATTTTCGAGTATTATTTTTATACGAACCTAAATCGAAAATTCGATAAAATATCGCGTTAGCTGGAATTTAGTGCTTTTCTGTTTGTCGCGTTAGTGATTATTATGAAATATTGGTGCAGATGAGTATAAAATTTATACATTCGCAGTATTAAATTGATAAGCATCTTATTAAGAAATTTTTCATACTCAAGAGTATAGAATTTATGTAACAATCGTATAGGTTCTATGACGATTTTTTTTGTGGGTGTAGGTATCCCACAGTCGAGCTTACTCGACTGTAGCTTTCTTACGTGTTTCAGCTTAGCATAGTCTGGGTTAAATTTATTAATTATTATATTTTTGCTTATTTGTTCCCAGAGTTTGAGTTCAAGAAGTACCTTTTTTTTAATCAGCTTAAAATTTGGACTAGTCAATGAATCAATCATTATAAAATCTGACAAAAAGCTATTATTGAGACAATAAAACCCAATTGTTTGGTTTTTTAATCATTTCAAGTGTTCTTGAAAGTGCAATCCAATTTTCTTCTTTATATTTCCTTGCCTTAGTAGCCGACACCGTTATCAAACGTATTTAACTTCTAATCTAGAACCCAAACTACTTATGGCAGTTGCTTAATGATTCAAAGATAATTGAATGGATTAAATGTGCCATCATAAATATAATGGTGCACAGCTGAGTGCATTGAAATAGTTATATAAAAGGTTATTTTGTCTATGATATAAAGTTTAAAATTGTTATTATTTGCATGAAGGCAAGGGAATCAGGACTTCCCTTTAAATATACAGGACTCAATTCAAAGAACTTCGAATTGCAAGTGTCACCAGCTCCACCTCAACCTAAATTTCCTGAAATTAAATTACTTACTAGCAGCTCAGTTCGTTCCTGTTCCTGTTAATTTCAGCTTAGCAGGAAATATCCTGACAATAGTCAGTACTCGTTTCCAACCGGCCCTCGTCGGAAAATGTTTGAACTGTTCTGTTGACACACAAACACCTGCTCAAAGCAGGTACTTTGGTTGCAGTGTGTTTGCTGACTTGTGCAATTTCCGTCTGACAACACGGGGCGTATACGTAATGGACTTTGACAGAGCCCAGGCAACAGTTGTCCGCAAATTTAGCAATTATATTGCAAGTTTTATGTGCAACGCCAGGATACTTTATCGATTTTAAAACTTACGCAAATTATTAATATTAAATTGATTTGCGTTTATTTATTCGCAATCCAATTAAGTATATCCAAAGCAGGCATCGGTGGGCTAAAATGCCTAGGGTCTGTTGTAAAGTTAAAATATTTAACTCGTAACTTCGGAAAAAATGTCCATCTTGGGCTTCAGTTAACATAAATTATTTAAGATCACGAATATGTGACTTTTGGAACTTTAGTGTTATTACACGTGAGTAAAACTCAAAGAACAAATATAGAATTTAAGCTCTAATATAAAACCTTGAATGCTACCATTAATGAAAAATGGCTTTCTTTGAGTGGGTGATCCTAGTAATGTGTTATAAGTATATTCTTTTATCAATTTTCGACCAGATTACTTTTGAAATCTTCTAAATTTATCTATTTTTGATTAAGCTTAGATTGGATCATATTTTTATAGAATTACACATTCCCAAACCGTATTTGCTTATTATTAATTAAGGGCTGTCTACCGCAAAATTCATTTGCAATCCAATACATTCTTCATTACGGGAAATACACCAAAAGTATGCGACACTCACCTCTGGCGGCCTGCAGGATTCCGGATTTGCATAAATAATAATGAAATTTCAGGCAGTGAATAAACACAAATGAAAGCAGCTTTAAGCATCCGCAGCCATTAAAAGGCAATTTGGAATGTGTAAAGCCGTCGACCGGAATACCCAGGATCAAGGCAAATTAACTAATTGAAGGCTCAAATGGACTTTGCATACATTTGTGGACCGATAAAGGTGTCTCGCCTGCCGATAGATTAAAGATGCTAAAGGTAACGTCCAGCCCCCAAGGTCACGGTGGCTGTCGGGGGCTGTTCGGTGGGTGGTATGCATAATACATTACCAGATCGAAATCAAAACATGTTTACCTTCGCACGCCGCCCAACAAAGTTAGCCCAGGATTTCCAAGGATAGCCACTTCGGACAGGAAGGCGACAGCTAGCCAAGTCAAATTGCTCAATCCCCTCGGGAGACTTCTTTGGAATGAAGGCGGTGTTTGGCTTTTAGTCTTGAATTTGCAATACATCCTATGATTTAAAATGCTATGATTTGCGAAATAAACTAATACTTAAAAAGCAACTTTGTAGTCTATCGATTAATTATATTAGCATAATTTCAGCCTTCATTAGTAAATAAAATTGATCAAATGACTTCATAATTTATTTTATTTAATAAGTAGGTTAATATTTGTGTGTTTTTGACAACTATTTGATCGTATTCAATCGTATTTGTTTGGCCGTAGTAATAAACTCCTTAATTCAATTTCAGCTTTCCTGTAAGGGGCTGTCCACACATGTTATCACTTTTTCGATCATTTTTGACCCCTCCCCCCTATGTAATCAAGTGTAATCATTGGAGAAACCCCCTCTTCATTCAAAATGTTTTCCCCAAAAATTGATATAGCAACAATAAAAAAAAATAAAAATAAACTAAACTAAACTAAAACTAAACTAATAATATTTGTTGTATATTTTGATATTAAATGATTGTCAAGGAACCCCAGATAATATAACATAATCATTTCGCTGACCCCCTCCCCCATAGTTTATTCCGTAATATATGGACAACGCCTAATATAACATTTTTTATATGTATATGGGGTAATATTTATACATATATAGTTCTATATTTGAGCTGTAAATAACTTGAAAAAATGTTAGTTCCGCTTTAACCACTTTTTCTTTTCTAGGCTCCACCTCCTTCGGCCTTGGTGAGCTCCGTAAAAGTGAGCCAAGTAAATGATAATTTAATGAACGGCTATTAAATGTCAGTCAATGCCATTTGCTGGGGGTCACAGCCAATATAGCCACTAACGTTTTTGCATTTTTAATGAACTTCAATCCCCTTGGGCGTTTTCCGTGGCAGAAAATCAATTTAAAAGAAGGCTAGAGCAGAGATTCTTTAAATTTTTCACATACTTAGGCGAGAATATATTGCTAGTATGTCGACAGTTGGCCGGGACATAAAGCCTAATTACGAAACGTTCTTTAATTAGTGCGCCCGACTTAATTACAAAACTGCAAACTCGGCAAAAGCAACAGCAAAATCTGCAACAATAACAAACTCTGGCTGCCCCAGTATCCGTGCCCCATGGCAGACAATTAACTGGCTCTGAAATATGTATGTGTTTTTTGTGTTTGCGGCAACAGCTTGTTGACATCGTCCTTCGAAACGCCCGAAAGTATGCTCTATCCCTTGATAATCGACACATTCGCAAGTTGGACCAGACCCAGTCCAACAGGATTTAAATAAGGGTTAAATTGCCTGAATTAATGTTACATTTTTGTTAAGCTCTCTCGTACACAATAATAAACACAGGCTAGATAAAATACGCTTCCCTGCAGTATTTCAAATTTTTGTCTGCGAATAGAATGCGAAATAGTGTTCTCAAGAGATTTTCCACGTCACGTTTTCGAGAAATTAGCGGTTGATTAGCGGTCATAGTAATTTTTAAGTCTTTATAATTGTTTAGTAATGATTCAAAAATATTTATTTAAAGACCTTGCCTTTTAACTAACATTAAGCAGAAGCCTCTTTAACTTTTGGTTATATAAGCTAAGCCTGTTTAATAGTTTATATGTATATAAAGGTTAGCAGAAGCCAACTTTTGATAACTAACAACTCTGATTACCTATTATCATCTTTCACTAAAACGTGGATGTGGACGTGGACGTCAATGCCCAAAATGTAAATTAGGGGCCCACCGCATGGCCGTTTGAATAAATATATTTACGAATCATGCAATTTCCTGCCAACTTTGACTGAATCTCCAGCAAGAAAAAAACAAATTCAATATAAACGCAAATTATTTGTGCTGTCCAGTGGGGCAAAAGCATAAAAAAATAAGCAGTAGAGCCTTGAAAAAGTGTATGCCATTTGTGGCTGTTTGCGTTTGGTTTTTATGTCCTGCCGGCCACGCATAAATCTGAGGGCCAACCCCACAGTTTCCTGACGTGTTCGACACTCACCTTTAAAGTTGCCTTACTTTCGTGTGTGCCTCTTTAAAGCTACAAAAGTGAACCAAGTTGCGTAGGATAATTGTGTTTAAAAGGAAATATATAAAAAATAAAAAAATTTTAGTATCATTTTTGTAAATTTAGTATCATTTTTGTAAATAACATAAAGCAGTGCCAATTTCTTTATTTAAAGCCTAGTATTTGATTTCCTTTTTTGGTTTATCAAAAATCTCTGAAAATATTTTTGCTTTCTTTAACTCAATAAATTGTTCTTTTAAGTCTTTCGCTTCAACAGCTATTTAGGTTCAATTTTGCTCTCAGAAATACTACGATTTATTAAAGAAAATATAATAATGAAAACAATAAGCTTCTCTTTATTACTACCTATCTATTTTCCACCCTCGCCCCAGGAAGCGTTAAATAAAATTCATCATACGCCACGTATTCGCCACAGGCTGCAAACGAGAATAAACTTTCGCAACATGGTTTCAGGTTCTGACCCGCATACGAAATTAGAGACTAGCCGAAACCGAAAAGTTCTCCAATCTTTGGTAGATTTAATTATGTTTAAATAGGCTTAACGAAACTTATGCACAGGGGTGTAGGAAGCCCAATAAAGAAACTAATTGAAATGTACAAAAAGGAAGCATAATCTATTTTGTAAACCTTTAAATATAAATGACAACGGCTCCTCGTTTTTCTTCCCCTTTTTATAACGATTTTAGCACGGAAAATCTGGTGAAAATATTATAGGTATATGCAAACACATACACAGGTAACGTTCTTGAGGATAAATCCTAGAGCCTGTTAAAGAAGTCTGCCAAACCAATTACAAATTAAACAAGTTTTATGGAGCTCGACAGAGACTGCATTTTATGGCGTTCTTAGCCAAATGGCCATGTGGGTCTGTGCGACAGCTGCCTACAAACCTTCATTTGGCAGTCGGAGCATAGCTGCCGATAAGGTAAGCTAAATCAAGAAAGAGGATAAACTCCACCTAGCAAGTAAGAATTAACACTTGTGAATCTACACATATTTGGATGTATCAATATTATTTATCAATCCCTAAGTGTGTATCTATTTAAAAATATTAGGTATAAAATAATCCGCAGTACTTGATGAAAAGTACTTGTTTTACTTAATAACTTTTCCTTGGTACCCAACAATTGAAACGGAAACTCAAATAATTTTCAGATAACCAATTAATAATTTGTCTTTCAGTTTAGTTATGTAAACAAATGACATCACGCCCACACATATGGACAAAATGGCCGCCAATCGCATTTCCGGCGTGTGCATGTGTGCACAGGGGCGTGCACTTACATATACATACATACATACATTTGAATGTATGTGCACTTAGCCTGTTGCTTCCCTTTTCCTTTTTGATTTCATTTCTACTTTATAATCCCTACTTTTTGCAGCTATTGTTTTTCCGTTCGTTGGGTTTTTTCTACAAATTTCATTGAACCTTACACCCAGATGCAATGGACCGTAAAGGAGGAGGCGGACAATTGGCAGCAGCCGGCAAAAAGGCCACAGTGACACCGAATCCGCTGTCAGAATGGTAGTACGGGTGCGCAAGCTAAATGGCTAAAGTCTGCCGGCCCGTCTGTCAATCAAGCCATCCTCGACGGACAGAGATGGACGTGAATGCTAAATGCAAATACATTGGCAGTTCACAGAAGTAACAGGAACCGATATGGATTCGGGTGCAGAACTCCTGAATGAAATATGAATGGAACATTTGAATGCTGACATCAATTTCCTAAAATTATAAAATTTGAAGCCTTTCTGTTGATGCAACAATAGTCAACCTATTGTTTGACTTCCACGAATTCTTTAAATACATTTAACGGTAGCACCACTACACTAGGGTTTTTTTCTTTTTCTTTTTTTTTGGTTTAGGTTCGAGATATGAAGCAAGTAAATTGAAATGATTACAGTTTCAATATTTTACCTTCCTAAGAAGACCTAACAAGTTACATATACTTTGGGGAATTATTTCGTAGAGCGGCCATATAACCGATATGGCTGATTTACATAAACTTTTTTGTTTAGTAGAAAGTAGGAATTTTACCCAGTAGGAATTTTGCAAAAAAAATTAATATTACAAGAAAGGAAGCTAACTTCGGCAAGCCAAATTTTTGATACCCTTGCAGATAATAATTGAAATAAAAATAATGGATCATATATTTAATTTTAGTTCGATATCAACAAAAAACGCAGTTGTTTAGCGGGAAAACACCTAACAATGTTACATTTCCGGATTGACTCCTAAATTTCTTGTATCAAATTGTATTACGATTAATAGTAACATTACCTAAAAATTACAATTTTAACACAAAGCTGCAAAATATCTAGCCTGAAAACTAAAGACTTCGTCCAGCATGCCGATTTAAAAACAAGTTAAATTATTTGTTATTTATTTTATGTTAATGTTACAATTAAGCGTCACAAAATTTTATAATTTTATTATTGGATATCTGACATTTTAAAAGTTGTTTAGGACATTCAACCCAAATTTGTTATTTATACGAGGTTGAAGAAAGCAAAAAATCATAAGCTTATATACATACTTATTTATTAAGTTACTTTATTAAGAGACAATTAAGACAAGGACAGTTCTGATTTCTCAATGTTTTTAAAAGAAACCAAATCTTGTAATTGTTTTCCTCATAAAGAAACAAACAACAAACAAATATTTTGCTTTCTGAAGGCATCCCTTGTTCTTAGTTTTCGGCGTAATATACATATCTCGGGATATGACAGGCTCAAAGGAGCCCCAACCGCCTTATTACCCCGGGCTATCCCTCGAAAATAATCGTGTTGTTTTTCTTACATTTCGCGATTTTGCTTCTGGCAACCGACGCAATTTTCAAACAAGCAGTTTACTTATTCATGCAGTTGTTATTCGCATTTTTCAAGACAAATGTGCGTTGGAATACCTAATGTGCTTATTATTCTCTGCATTGAGGCAAGCTCCGAGTGTTGAGCAACAAGTTGAGAGAGATGAGTGCAACAGGCCCAGCAACATGTTGTTGAGGCCGAATGTAAACAGAGAACTTGGATCTCCCGCAGACCTGTAGATTTCTCTTTCCATGTTATACACCTTGAACAAATTGTTAGTATGAGCGCATATCAGCGCATGAGTAATACTGGCTGTGCTCTGGGCTTCTGCCGCCAACAATTTATGACGTTTACCCCTTGGCAACGTCAACTGACAATGATAAGCACTATACAGTGTGAAATGCGAAATGCTTGAAATATCTTCGCCACGAAGAGCACCAATGCAAAGGCCATCTATACAATTTATTCCCCCAATTAATATTAGAAAATAAATTAACATTATAACATTGCGTATAAATATACATACGCCGAAATGCTAAGAATAAATACGTTAAACTTTTGAAATTACAAATTAATGGCAAATAACAAAATATTTTTAGGATACTGTCGCGGAACGGATTAGTGGCTATCGATAGTCAGTTAAGTTTGAATTAGGCGCCATCAGAGTTAGTATTATTTGTGTGAGATATTTGAAGTTGTTGTGCAAGGTCACACTAATAAGGCCAAAGTTAAGCCAAGTTTAGCCGCGCAGAATCACTCCGATTTGCGCTATCCCAGAGAGAGGGAAGAGAAACTGCGGTATGTAATAATTGGAACTGTATTTCAGGTTAAGTTAAACTGTTGTACATTTTATAGAATAAAACATTGCTCACTGTTACCGTTTACCAAGCGGCGGTCTTTGACTTGTTGAAGGCATTCCCCGGGATAGTTGCGTCGGCGTCATATTCTTTTATTCGCACTCTGCATGATGCCTACATCACACTCGCCCCGGCGGAGCCCGAGAATTGATGTCTCAAGTGCTCCCACAGCTGCGACCACCACGGCCACGGCAACTGGCACTCCGGCCAGCTCTGCGACTGCGGCTGGTGATCGGCAGCGGCCACGGACTCCAATGGAAAGTGGAATTCCTGCAAAGAAGGCAAGTGGTACTCTGCAGCCTGACGGATCAGGGCAGATTACGGATTCCACGACTGTACAGGTGGCGACCCTAATGGAAAGGATCGCGCACTTAGAGAAGGAGTTGGTCAAGGCAAGGGCAAGTAGAGGACAAGCAGAGGTCGCAAGGAATCCCGTTGGAGGGATGAGCGGCACTGGAGTGAGCGGTGCGGCGAATACACCGC
>VNJO01001138.1:0-39504 GCA_008042535.1 Drosophila tani | reverse complement strand
CATCCCTTTCGCCCCAATGGAGTTTGCCAATGGGCCAACACATGCGCGAGAGCGGCAGCGAGTCGGGGAGTAGCAGCAGCAGGAGAGCGGGCGAGCTGTTGAGAGAGCGAGAGCCGACCTGACTCGCTGCTTTTCCCCTCTCTTTTTCAAGCTGCTGTCTGGCGTTTTTTTTCTGCTTCTGGGCGCCTGTTACATTCTGTAGACTGCAGCGTCATTGCAGCGACGCTGTAGTCTTTATCGTTTTTGTTATACTTGTACTCTTAACAGCAACTTTATACGATTCAAATTCAAATTCAAATTTCACAAAACGTGTGACACGCGAAACGTAAATCGCAAAGCGAAAAACGAAATACGAAAAACCGCAACGAACTTTAACTTTAACAAACTGTGCACCAGTAGTGCCTCTTACTCTCTCTCTGTTTCTGTCTCTTTTGGCTCACTCACTCACACCCAACCACCTACAGTCTGGGCGAGAGCGCAACAGAAGAGCGGCTGTTGATTGTTTTCACTGGCCGCTGGGGGCGCTAATTTGCCTTACGCGACGCTGGCTCCCACAGCCCATAAAATTAGTGTGTACAGTGAAGGTTAACGAAGTAGAATAATAGACAGATAATTAAATTAAAGACTTTGATTTGCTAAAGATAAATGTATTTCCCATGATTTCGATTGAATTAATTAATACAATAATTTGCCTTTAACTGGAACTTTTATTTTCATGCCTAAAATATACCAAAAGTAGTATCTAAAATTTAAAACTTAAAGAAAATAAGCAAATTTCGACAGATAATTAAATTAAAGACTTTGATTTGCTAAAGATAAATGTATTTCCCATGATTCCGATTGAATTAATTAATACAATAATTTGCCTTTAACTGGAACTTTTATCTTCAAGCGTAAAATATACCAAAAATAGTACCTAAAATTTAAAAGAAGCAAATTTCGGCAAGCCGTAGTTTGGATGCCCTTGCAGTTTACAATTCCAATAAATTTAAAAACTTTGATTTGCTAAAGATAAATATATTTCCCATGATTCCGATTGAATTAATACAATAATTTGACTTTAACTGGAACTTTTATTTTCATGCCTAAAATATACCAAAAATAGTACCTAAAATGTACCAAAAATAGTACCTAAAATTCTAAAATTCCAGCCGAGCACAGGCAAACCGCGCACAACCAATGACAAATATGTCGTTTTTGGCAAGCCAATTAACATGAGTTATACAAATAATCGTCGTGTATTCCTGTTCCGCCACCCCCTTTCACGGCCCTTCATAGTTATCACATACTATATTTCGGTTGCTCATTTCTCTTTCGAAATCGCCGAGAACATTTGCACTGCATTGTTGCTATTTCGGTCTGCCTCTGCTGCCTGTCGTGTGTTGTGCCTTTTCTCAATTCCACTCGCTGGTCGGTGGAATTTTTGTAATTTTTTCGGTAGATTCGCCTGCTCGCATTTTCTTAACACCCGGTATTTCGCATATGCGACATACAACAAAATACACAGCAGACGAATTTGCTCATAACTCGGGTGTAGGCAAACATCGCCTGTTCATTCCGGGGATCATGGTGTAAGCTGAAAAATAAAATACTAAATACCGAATCCGAAACGGCAACATAAAGAGTTTAATTTTCCCTCAACATTGTCATTAAGAGCTTTACGTACTCCTAACGGCAACTGAAACGAAACAAGACCAAAAAAGCACGACAGAAAGAGATGAGCAGACGGGTAGATGGGCAAGGGAGCGTGGCGAAAAGAGAGCGAACCACTTGCAGAGCAAATTATAACAGTGCCGGGCTATAGTCGGTGTTTGTGTGCCGCGGAGAGAGAGAGAGAGAGAGAGTAGAGAGTGCAAGCGTGGGAGTGAGTGCAAAAGCAGTTCAGGGTTGCCATGTCATTCTTTAATATGCCTTTTATAATTATTGTAAATTATTACCATATATTATTATTATTATTTTGAAATCGAGCTTTTTCTATTTGTTTTTCTCGATATGGTGCTTAATACGTGTAATTAATTAGTAAGGAATTATCTTTACAATTTAGGAGCATTTACTCAAAATGTTTTCCTAGTTTTATTATATTTTTGTGTCTGCTTGGTGTAGTACTTCTTCGGTGAGCTGGCAACTCTGCCTTCCGTCTCCCTCTCTTTTTCTCTGTACCACTTTGTGTATGTGCCTGTCTCGTTTGCTCGCTGGCCCACATCCCACAAGCGGTCAACAATTCTCCGGTTCTCTCTCGTTCTCCGATTCTCCTGCTCTCTCGCTGTTTGCCTGTTATATTGGCGGTTAGACGCGCGCGTCAGGTAGAAAACATGGTAAAAACGTATCGACTTCTACGTCGGCAGACGGTAGTCGGTCGCTTCCTATTTTCTATTCTCAGCGGTGGTTGTTTGTCTGCGTAATATTTTTTTTCATATCTCGATTTTTTTTATGGTTTGTGGTGTTGAGAGTTTGACTGCTTATCAGGCAGCGCGTCAAGTTTATCGATTTTTTTTTTCTACGTCTCTGGCCCTCCTCTATCTCTTGTTTTCTCGGTCTCTCCTGCTGGTTCTTCACTCGCCGCCGTTCGGCTTTACAGCGCGATTCCCCCCCATCTTTGCTTTAACTGCTCTCCCTCTCTTCTTGTTACCGCTCAACAGAGCTCACTCGCTCTGTTTTCCCTCTCTCGTTCACTGGCATTCGCTGTTATAGTTTCTGTGCGCCTGTTCTTTCCCTCGAATATCGAATCTCGATTTTCGATGAGATTTTGTTACGAACAAGCGTATCCGTACCATAAACCCATCCCCAGTTCATACTTGAAAGCCGTGGCCCCTTCAAAAATTATTTATTTATTATACGGATTACAAATGCCTCTTCAACAGAGTGCAAAAATGTAAGGGGAACAAAAAAAATTCAGACGGTTCAGGTCTGGAATTCTTCGCAACGGTCGTCGCTCTCACCTTCACCATAAGCGCACAGCTACATCTATACATGTTTGGATGTGTGTGTGTGTGTTTGTGTGTGTAAACCTCACCACACACGACAGCTGGCCGTCTCACTCGCCCGCCTTGATTTCATCATTTACCATATTTAATTCCATTTAAATGAAAATGAACTCAAACCAATTACCCCGACAACAAGAGAGAGCAAGAGCAAGAGCAAGAGAGAAAGCGAGATAGCTAGACTACGTCTCGTTCCAAGCTCCGATTCCTAAGGTCCACTTCTCTATAAGTATGTTAATATGTACACATGTATGTATGTGTGTAAGTATGCGTATGCCCCAATATTCCGGGGCAGACTTCTGGCAGACAGACGACGTGCAAGCGTCCCGCCATGCAGCCAGCAACTGAAGTTGATAACACGCGAGCAACTGGCAACTGGCAACACACCGGCCGACCAGCAACTCCAACACCAACAATACGTATTATAATACAGCAACAGCAACAAAAACAACCATACCACGGAGAAAAGCAAAGCAAGAAAAAGCAAAAACAAAAACAAATAAAAAAAACCCCACACACAAACAAAAGCAGAAAAAAAGGCAGCGACGCCAGCAGAACGACAACGGCAACGAACCCCAACATTTCACCAACAAAAACAACAACCACAGCAGATGCTACAACACCAACAACAACGGGGGCAACAGAAACAACCGCCACTCAACAGTCAAGTGCTTGGCTTGTGGCCCAGGCAAAAAGCAGCGTGGGAAATATTTCCTATACACATCAGCAGGGCGCATACGGAACGAAATATGATGGATTCCGGATTGTGTAATACCCTGGAATGTAATCAATTTTATTTATTCTGGAATTTAAAAAGAACTTGACTTGAAAAAAGATCTTTCTAAAACTAAAATTAAGAACAGATCAGACAAATTTTTTCACATAATGGTTTTATAGTTCCGAACACAAAAGGGTACTAAAACTGGGCGCCAACACAAAATGTATTGAATAGGTACATTGGCGTTTCCATTTGAGCTTTTACCTTCGAATATTAAAGGACTATTTGATACAAAGTTGTGAGGATCTTGGCTTAAAATTTTTTTTCGTTTTTACCAAGATAAAAGACCCGAAGCACAAGTATTTAGCATTTTATGTTAAGATTCCGCCGAGATTAAATGAAATTAGGATTAAGTAGAAAAAAAAAGACTACGGTCACACTATAAATTATAAAAGAAGAAAACACACATTGAAAATAACAAGAGAGCTACTAAAAATCAAATAAATAGAGAAGAATCCAAACATAAACTACGATAACACATCCAAAGTTGTAATAGCCATAATTACAACCAAGTCTCAGACCTGCATTTGCAGGGTATCGAAAATCGGCGAGAAAAGCAACAGCAAGAGCAACTAAAACCGAAAAGCAAAACGAAACGACGGACGCCGACCGACAAAATTGCAAAGCTCTCAATTCAATGTGCTGCGCGCGCCCCCAAAGCAGGCGAAGCAACCGTTGAGCGCGGAGCGATGAGCGTTGAGGGCCGAGCGCGCTGAATGAATGCTCGAGCACAGCACACGATAACACCAACACCAGTTCACCTCGCACTCGCACACAACACCCGTACCCGTCATAAAGAGACAGACACGAACACGAGCTGACAGCGAGGTCTCTCACACAAATCCGAAAACCAGAACACATGATTAGCCTAGTAAAACGAGCCATAGGCAGCCACCAGCAACAACAGCACTTGATGGGGATGCTGGTGTGCTGCTGTTAGTCGTCGCTTGGGGAATGGGGAATGGGGATAGGGTAGCCGAGCTTCGGGGACATGGACTCTCGTCGATAGCACAGTGTGCCCGAATATGTACCCATTACATGGGAGTTTTCAACCTGGCAGAGGCTGTTCGCAGTTATTCATGTCCAGCTAGTCGAGCAGACGAGCAAATCGTGGCGAGTAAGTCGAAGACTTAAAAGGTCTGGGACCACTCGCTCGGGATTTTACAATCGAGGCAAGATCAAGATGCAAGAAGCAAGAACAAAGCACGCTTCAAAAACAGAACAATTGTTTATAGATTGAAATCTCTCTACAAGTAATCTCTTGCAATTGTCTAAAGATACTTTAAAAATGTATGTTGTTTCTTTTAGTGTGACCAACTTCGTTTTTCTTTGCTTGCATATCTTAGCTCCAAAGTTTGATTTGGCGCCCAACATGGACCTAGGACCTGGCTAGGTTTGTGATCTTGATGTTAGTAATACTCCGCAGAAATATAGAATAGTTAATATATGGAAAGATACTTTAATGTTGACCGATTCCTTTTTACCTTAAACACATTCTTTAAAATGTTGCTTTATAAATCATTATATTAGTCAATACTTGTAAAAAATCTTGTATTGCTATCAAGTTAAGACTCGTTGTTTCACAATGTTGACTTAGCTTATTATTAGACTATTGCTAACATCTGAATCGCAGAAGAGGAGAGCTTAAACAATTAGTTTTGTGCTTCCATTGCCCATTTCATTGTACTTTTTCCATTTTAATGCTTTATTTTGTCAATACCTTTAACGGAAAGTTCGTACAAGATGGAACACTGCTCAGTTATTTGGTTAAGATATAAAAATATATCAACCTCAGATTGATTTGCTGTATAAATTCAACTACGCAATTAATCACAACTACATTTTAGTATTTACCAAGCATTTTTCAAGCCTTCTATGCGCGGTTTTTCATTCATTCCTTGCCGACTCTAATAAGTATGCTACGTTTTTACAATTTTGACCCACTGTGCTTATCTGGACGTTTTCCTTTCCGACGTGCGGGCAAAAAAAAAAAAAAAAGGAAAAAAAAAACCGGTTGCACTGTTTACCGACATTTTCCGCTACGTTGCTAGAGAGAGAGTGTCTGCAGTTGGTGTGTGCGAAGAGCGGGTACAGGGGGGGTCGGACTGGGACGAGACTGGAGAGCTGAGAGAAAGAGAGAGCGTGAGCCGCTAAGGAAGGTCGCTGTGTTGTTGTCGGCACTCCGAACAAGTGCTCGTGTCTGCGTTAGTGTCTGTGTGGGATCTATGTGTGAGAGCCGAGTGTCTGGGTGTTGGTGCCGCTGCCATAACCGGAAGGTCGCCTTTACCACAACATTTATTATGGAAAATCGCGTAATCACTGTCGTATCACATTTTTTTTCTTTCTAAGAGAGCAAAGAGAGAGTCGGGCAGACTATATCTATGTCTGTGTGTGTGTGTGTGTGCAGGTGAGGAGGAGGAGGAGGTGGAGGCATGGAGAGAGAGGCGCTTAGTCCTCTCGCTCGGTTTCTTGGCTTTATTTTTAGCAGACTTCAAACTTGTTGCCAGTTGCTCGCGTGTTTGATGTGCGAACTCTGTGCAAACTTTACTTTTTCTTTGCGCCTCTTCTTTTTTTCTTCGTCTTCTTCTTCTACTCTCTTTGTTTTTCCCCATCTTTGCTTGGTATTAAAGCTCTCGGGGGCCATAATTTCTGTTATGGCACTCGCTGATTAAGTGAAAGGCGGCGTTTTGCACTCATTCCAATTGAACGACACGGCGGCGGCTCTCGCTACAAAAAAGGGTTGTCGCCAATTTGCCGGTTAGTAGTTTTTTTAAATCTGAATAGAAGAAATATTGAATATTGCTGTAATTGATCCTTAATAATTAATAACAGAGAACTCGTACAAATTTGTCCTGTAAAGCAATTAGGCTTTTGTAAAGCCATCTGTCCGTTTGTCCGCCTGTTTGTCCGCCCGTTTGTCCGCCTGTTTGTTCGCCTGTTTGTCGTGTTCCAATTCCGCTGTATCAAATAGAGATAAATTAAGACAATAGGAAAATTAGGATTAAGTAGAAAAAAGACTACGGTCACACTACAATTTATAAATTAGAAGAAACACACATTGAAATAAAAGGAACGAATAAAATCAAAGACAGAAACTACGATAACAAACTCAAATAAATATATATATATATAATACACAGACTTGTGTGGACGTTCTCTGATAATTTAAGTACAATTGAATAATAAACATTGGAGATATTAGTTTTTAAAATTGCAACCTTCTATTGTCTATCTCGCTTGCACTCGTACAAAGCTTTGGTTACCGGGTATCTGAGATGCGGGTAGCTTTAAAATGATGTAACAAACATACTCTGATACGAGTATTTAGAAATTTAAGATTGATTTGTCAATCATAATTATACATATGTATATTTATCTTAGGTTTAAGTTACATTAAGCTAATTTTAGTGCCTTGCCTAATTAAACTTTTTGTTGCCTTTGATTAAGTGATACCTACTTGTGCTGCTCTCGCTCTATTTTCTTATTATCTGACACATTTTCTCGTCTATTTTTGGAGCTTTTCTGTTATTTTTTGCGAACCTCTCACTTTATTTTCGGATTGAGCTTTGGCGTTTTTACCTTTCGGCACACACCCCACACCCCACACCCTTCCAACCGAAATAAAAAACCCCCGCACTCACACACACACACACGCACATACAGCTGCAGAAGTTTTCCAGTTCTGGGGACTTTTGCCGATTTTCCAATGCAATTTTATTCGATGCAGAGGTGGGGGGGAATGTGTGGGCGTGGTACGGGTGTGTGTATATAATTTTTGTGTGTGTGTGTTTTTTTTTGCCTTCCTTTCCCATTTTTTGTTTGTTTTTATTTTTGCGCCAACCAGCTGGAACATGGAAAACACACCATAGGATTTTCTTGCTGGAAAATGTCTCTGATGCGGAGCTTTCCCGGCTCTCAAGTTGCATGTTGCACGCGTGTGTGGCTGCCCCTTGACCCTCCCCCGTCCCCGCTCTTATGACCCGAACACGGGCCCGGATTTGTTACCCGGATCCAGATTCCACCCGTAGCCCGTAGCCCGTAGACCGTAACCCGTAACCCGTAACCCGAAGCCCGTAGCCCATAGTGCATATCGCTGATGATTTGCAAAGTGGATTTTGTGTATTTGACGATTGTTCGACTTGTGCTGCTGCCGTGCATTCATGTTGTCAGTGGCTGTTGCTGTTGCTAGTAGCTGGTTTTGCAAAACTGGTTACTGTTGGCTGACTGCAGTTGGCCACTATACACTCCCCGTCTCTCTTTCTCGTTCTTGCTGTCTCTCTTTACGGCTGCAGCTGTCTCTTTCTGCTAATGCTGCTGCTGCTGCTGGTGTAACCCTTTTTTCCTTGTTCATTTTTATATCCGATACCCATAAGGCACAAGGGTATTATAATTTAGTGCCAGCAGAAAGTGTAAAATTTAAAAGGCAAAGCATATATTTTTGATCAGCATAATTAGGACAAATGGGATTTAAACGTGTCCATCTGTTGGAATTGTCCGTCTGCCTGTCCGTCCGACCGTATTCATGTATATCCGTAAGATCACAAACATTTCAGAGCCTACGAGAGCTATAACTATAAAATCTGGTGAAAGTATTACCATGCGTTGCACTCCGATCAAGTTTGTTTTAAGATTTGGTCACACTTACTAACGTCCACTCAAATTATTTAAAAGCTGTATCCTTAATTTTCTATAATATATAATTAATTAACGTTTTCCTTAAATTTGAGTACAGGCCTTGGGTGCCGGGTATCTAGTAGTCGAGTTCCTCTCGGCTGTACCTTCCTTTCTTACTTGTTTTATTTGCTCTCTGCTCGCCTTCTTGGATCTTGCCCAATAATAAATACTTACACATGCTCTTGGCACTTTTTTTTTGTCTGATCTGTAAGGCGACGACGGCCTCTGTGTATTTCTGTTGATATTTTGTATTTAATAGCAACTTAGCGTGCCCAAAGCAGGTGCAGGAAGAATTATACAAAAAGTATTTTATGGGAGGTGCTCCAAAAATGACATCTGAAAGATAAAATCTATTGAACTTAGATGAAGCGCCGAAACTACTTACACATTATGCATCATTTTTGGCAGAGAGAACACGGTCTCACTTTGTTATACCCTTGCAAAGGGTAATTTCATTTAGAAGTTTAGTAATGCAGTCATGAAGACATTTTCGATTCTATAAAATACCGGAATTTTGTATATCCTTCAGGTATTTTTTTTTAAATTTTTTTTATTAAGTTTCATATTATCTACCTATTACCCTAAGGTTGCTTTCATGCATCAAATGAAAACTTGAATGAATGCAATTTTCGTTATATTATTGATAGGAGGGCATCAAGGAAATCGTATTCATATGATTACATATTTGCATTACATATTTTAGAACTCGAAAATAACTGCAGGAATGTAGTGTCATAACGTCATATGTAATATTGCTTTATTACCTATTGAAATATGCTTTTCGTAGTAAGGATAAATTATTGCTAAAGATTATCGGTCCTTGGAGCTTCTAGATTTGGCAAAGACAAATAATTACTGGCATTTTTGAACTTGAAGCGATTATGATGCTTTTTTTTGGTAGGACCATAATATTGATGCATAGTTTCGCACATTCTAGTATTTATTGTGAATAAATAAGTGTGATAGACTTGTGCTTCTCAAGTCTTTGAAGTATCTTGACATTTTAATTAGCTGAAATACCAGCCTACGAAAATCTGAGAAGGGGGGCATCCATCGCATATCGCATATCGGTGGCCCCCCTTTAGATTTTTGGCCTATGTATGTACTTTGGGTACTGGTACTGGTACTGGTACTGGCACTGGCACTTGGTACTGTGTATGTATGCGGCATACATATATTGTGTGTACATATGCCCAACGAGTACTGTACACAAGTTTTGCAGTCCATTTTGCTACACTTAAAGTGCGCTTGTTGCCGTTGTGTGGCAGGCAACATCTTCTTGGTGTTGTTTCTGGTGTTGTATGTGCGTGCGGAATATTATGCGCCGCGCACTGAACACCGACACACACTGGGCTCTATATACATATATATATATATATATAATATATATAGAGAGTCAGAGAGAGAGAGAGAGAGTAAGATATATACACACAATCCCATCTATAAACGACGCATGCCGCGATTGCGATGCGATGCGACGACGTTGCTGCCGTGCTGTTGCTGATGATGTTGGTGTTGTTGGTATTGTTGTTGATGTTGCGTCGTCTCGTGGTTGTCGTTGTCGGCCACTTCATCATCGACAAGCAGCAGCAGCAGCAGCAGCAGAAGCAGCAGAAGCAACAGCAGCAGCAGAGGGACAGGCTGTTGGCTAAAACAAAAGCAGAGGCCCCGGACCTCGGCCGACAAAAAGGACGACTCCCTGTGCCCCTTTCCTTTCACCTTCCCATCCACATCATGCCACATCCCAGGCTGCTTTGAGATTACCCTCGAAAGTGCCAGAACTGGCGTGATGGACTGGTGGGATGGTGGGCCCCGAGGACACTGGAATTTAACTAATTAAGATGCAATTCAGTGCTCAGCGATTTGCGGTAAACGGTAGACAGAAATGCTTCAACCACAAAGTCGGTCAAATGCCTTAATGAAATATTTCACAAAAGGAATTTAATCTAAGTTACCAAGTTTATGCGAAAAAAAAACTATAAATTCGTTGATATTTCTTTTAAATCATTGTCCCAAGGAGACCCTTTTTTCCTACGAGACAGAGGAAATGACATTTAAGGGATGTATTAGTGTGCCCAGCTTCACTTTTGCTTCTTTTTTGCAGCAAAGTGAAGTTTGCTTGACTCATAAAATATTTCATAAGAGAACTAAAACAAAGCTGCCAGTATCTGGGAAAAACAACTATAAATTCTGTGATACGTCTTTTAAATCATGCGAGAGAGGAAATTACATTAAAGGGAAATATTAGTGTGCTCAGCTGCAACTCTTGTACTTTTTGTGTAACAAACTTAGGTTAATTATATAAATTCTTAGTCAAACATAAAGGGGTGCTGAAGAAATCACTAGGGTTTTGGAAACCCCATTAAAAGATGTCCCAAACGATGCTAAACAAAAGTTTAATTAAAGAAAAAAACCTTTACACGGAGTTTTTTAGTCTACACATTTTATTGCATACTTTTCAGGGGATATAATCAAACCCCTAGTGCTTTTTCTGGCACCCCCGATTGTGTGTCTCATTTCAGAGATGGCTCTTTCCGCACCCAAAAAGCCCAATGTAGCCAAATGCATAGACAGTAGCTTTAGCTTCATTTGACATCTGACTTTCGCCTCTTATAGGTAATTGAGCAGTTCGATACTTGGTTTTTTTTTTGTAGCCTCGCGAATGTGTATGAGTATCTATGCAATCCTTGGGCTGCAACGCAATTGTTGCCACCTTGGGGTTCTTCTTCTTGGGCTTGCCTGAAGAGCGAGTTGGATGGATAGGTGGATACATGGCCAAGATGGATGCCAAAAAGTGGGGGATGGAGAACAGGGGGGCAGGAGCAGAAGGGGAATGAGAATGAGGGCGAAGAGTAACCACGACGAGGCCGCGAACCTGGCGACGAAAACTGACTGAAAACGATGCGAAATGAGTGAAGTTAAGCCTCCTCGTGTTTGGAGGGTTAAAGAGTGCTGCTGCTGCTGCAACTGCGGTCAAGTGATTAGTCCTGGCTTTATGAAAATTTTGGAGAATACTAACCATTTGCATACTTTATTTTTTTTAAGGGTTTTAAAGGTCTCTAAAAGTATGCAATACAATTTTTAGGGAACTAAATTTTGTGTAAATTTGTTTGTTTTTATATGATTTAAAATTTGATATAAGATAGTTTTTGACTCTCCTTTTGAAATGGATTTTCTGTAATTACAAGTATCACTCACTGATTATTTCATATTGTCTGATATTATGATTACTTTTTATGCCCTTGCAGAAGAGGGTATTATAATTTTGACCAGATGTTTGCAACGCAGTGGAGGAGGCATCTCCGACCCCATAAAGTATATATATTCTTGATCAGCATCACAAGCAGAGTCGATCTAGCCATGTCCGTCTGTCGGTTTCTACGCGAACTAGTCTCAGTTTTTGAGCTATCGAGCTGAAATTTTCAGCATAGTCTTATTTCTTTAGTACGCAAAATATATGTCGGAACGACCGAAATCGGACTACTATATCCTATAGCTGCCATTGGAATGATGGCGAAAATAATTTAAAAAAATCTTAAGTTCTCTGTTTTTCAACGTATTTCTATAAATTTTGAGATATAGCAGTTTTTTATGATTCTAAAATTACGTTTTTAATTTCATTAAGATCGGACCACTATATCATATAGCTGCCATAGAAGAGATCCGTCGATTTATATGAAAATGTAAAATTCAACATTACTAAAATGGTTCGATTTTCAATGATCCAATTGCAGACTGCAAGGGTATATCAACTTCGGTGTACCGAAGTTAGCTTTCTTTCTCGTTTTTTGTATTATTAAGTCACAATTTTCAGCGATAATTTTGTAACTAAAAATTAAAGGGTTTTGTTATTTTGGGCAACCCTATATTTTTTTCCGCTGCTGTCTAGCCCTGGACCTACACGAAAAAAAAAAAAATCAAACAAGGTTTTGCGAAAAAAAAAAAATTGGTGTGTACGCGAATGGGGCACGACGTCGACGCTGGCAGCGCTGCTGGCGGCGGCGTTGGCGTCAGCGCCGCTTACGCATTTCGAAGTTTTTAGCTAAGTTGGCGTCGTCGCTGCACTCGCATCTGTGTGTGTGTGTGTGTTTGCAGGCACTTTGGCCTGTGTGTGTGAGTGAGTGCGTTTAAATTGAAAATGCGGCTAGGCGAAAATGGTAACCACCCCGCAGCCGCCCCCCTCTCGGTTGCTCGCTCCCTTTTCTGCATGCAAAGCAGCAGCGACGTAGCCGTCGACAGCGGCCAAAGGGGGCAGCGACAGAGAAAGGCAGAGAGACAGACAGAGAGAGAGAGAGCGAGAGAGAGCGATAGAGAGAGAAACAGAGAAGGAGCCAGTGAGAGAGGGTTGGCAGAGGGTGAGCTTGGTGGTGGGCGAAGGAGGAGAGGACAGAGACAGAGAGAGAGGCGAGAGCAGCATCAATTCAGTTTCGGTTTCAGTCGCAATTCAAACGCCATCAAAATCAAAACGGTAACGAAAAACAACAACAACTAGAAAGAAGTAACAACAGAATAATATTAGAAAAATTACAAAAATGAGAGCACCCAATAACAACGGTTAAATTAATCGAGCAAAAGAGTGACGGCAGAGGTCGGTCGAAAGCTAGACGAAAGCCAAAACAAAACAACGGAAAAACGAAAACAAGCCACAACAAGTTAAAATAAAAACAACAAACAAATCTACTTAAAATCCAGTGAATTAATTACTTTCTTGCCATAATAAAAATATTAAAAAATATCAAACTTTAAATTATTTAACTAAACAAGTAAAAACAAAGCGAAATATGTTGCTATTAACCATAAAAGGTTGCACATTCTTTTTTTTCTGTGTGAGAGCTGCGATTATTGCTTAAACAATTTCAAGACAACAACAAAGTGTAGTATGGAGAGTGCAGTGCTATTTTTTTCGAGTGTGCTTGTGTAATTTTGTGCAAAATCAAAGAAAAAGAAATAAAGCTGTGAAAAAAAGTCTGCAAAATCCCCAAGCAAAACAAAGCGAAATATAAACGAAAGAAGAGGTGTGCAAATATCTAAAGAGAATATACAAAATGTGGGCCAAATTCTATCTCTATTTTTGCCATATAAATACTTGGCAACAAATACAAGAAAATATAAATAAATACAAAAAATAAATAAACAATATAAAGAGAGAATATCGAACAATATTTAATTAAATATCAAGCTAAAGTACGTATTTACTAAAGGGTCCCATTTAAATAATCAAAATAAATCCTAATAAAACTCAATCAGACTTAACAAACTCTAAATAATTAAATAATTAAATAATTTATTAGAGATATATTTAGTTTAGCTAAAAATATTCTATTTCTATAGAGTAAAGCTGTTCTTTTACTTACATTTTCTAATTGCTAATTACCATTATTTTTCCTTTGGTTTTTAATAGTAGTGGAACTTAACAGCAAAAAAAGTACTATTTTTCATAGACCAACCCGAGTTTTCACCTGCCGCAAGCTATATAAAATGAGAGAAAAATAAAATCAAGCGAGAAAAATCTCAGCTATAATAAAATGTGAAATAAGAGAAACCCTTTTTGAACACGTGGAGAGACTCTGCGGAGAGAAAAGGCAGCAGCGGCAGGGTACAAGGCAAAATCCCAAATAAAGTGCCAAAATACAAGATAAGAAAAGTAAGAAAGCAACAGACGAATGTGCTCGACTAGTCGGTACCCAAAATTTTGTGGATTAAATTAAAAGATAAATACGTTTAGGAATAACAAAAGTAAACATTATAAAATTTAGTTTAGCCCCTGTTCGCAACCAAGGTTCGAGACTCAACTAACCGTCTGAAAAGAATACGAGACAGATAATACTTAGATTTAAGTTTGAAGCTTTGTTTACTAATAACTCCTATGTGTATAATCATTTTTTTTAATTATCTGTTTTAATATTTACCAAATTCAATAGTATAGCTTTGATATGCGTTTGATTTTGATCATTGCCAACGAGTTTAGTAACTATAGCTCCTATAGTCTCTGTCTCATACGAAGATGTTTCGTTTTCTCTGTTTTATACATTCTCAGTTGACATTCGGTTATAAATACCCTTATACCCTTTGGGTAATTGGTATCAAAATGTGTTCAAAGCTTTGCTTTGCCTTTGCTTTTTATGTTTATCTTTTGTCGCTTCTTCTTTATCCACATCCACAACCACGTCCCCTTCCCCATTTCTTTTTTTAATTGTGTGTGTGTATGTGTATATTTTGTGTTTTTTTTTTTTTTTTTTTTGAATAAAAAGTGTTTATAAATGGGCCTGTGTATGTAAATGGTATCTGTGTGTCTGTGTATCTGTAGCGCGAGTATCTGAATATCTGTGTATCTACGAGCAAGTCTTGAACAAATCATTTGCGATACAGCAGACCCTCAAAAAGAAGTGGATTGTTGGAAGAATTTTAATGTAATGATTCTTTTAAACAAATGGGAAAACAATGTTAACTTAACAATCTAGATTTGTATAAATGAAGGCTTGAATTTAGGGATTTATAGGACTAATATAGTGATAGTTGAATATTAGGACTTGGCTGTATATATATATTTATGTATCTTGGAGTGCAAACCATTATTCTTCCTGCCAATCTGCTCTTTGGAATGCATACTGTAACTCGTATTTTCCATTTTTCATTCGACGCCAGAGATAACGGTTCGGCGATCTTGTCTCGCAGAAAAAAAAAAAAAAAAAAATCTCGGCATCTGATGGATGGATACACACACAGAAATTGATATTGCCCCGCAATTAACATGGCCAAGTAGCTCTTGCTCTCCGACTTTGTCTCGGTGATGTTGTTGTTGCTGCTAGTAGTGGTGCTGGTGGTGGTGGTGCATTGGCATTGTTGTCAACTGTCTGCGGGCAACAACAACAACAACAAGAAAGCCAACCGAGCCACCAAAGAAACGAGTAAACTGAACAACAGAAACGGAAAACAGAGTCTGTAGCCGCCTGTCAAGAGTGTACAGTGAGGCGTTCATTAAGACAGAAATGGGGAAATATGGCGAAAACACATTTAATACTTCATAAACCAAATATAAATTCTTAAAGGAACAAGAGTAAGGGGAAATAAAACGCCGACCTCTGGCTTTCCAACAAAAAGGGTGTGAAGCGTGCGCCTAAAATTCCCAAGTCGGAATTCAGCAACACGCTGCAATAAATAGGGTTGACTGATGGAGCAGCAAACTAAATTAATTAAATTAAATTAAATTATATAATATAATTTTCATACATAACTCAAAAAATCGTTAAAAGGATCTATGAAATCTATGTTTGTTTTTTTACAATTCTTGGTTTTCTCTTTGGTAATAATTTCTGTAATTTCTCTTCTGTAATAAGTTATTATTATACCATAAAATAATTATTCAAATAAAACATATTATACATTAAAAATAAGTTACGAACAAAGTGAGAGCTATTGCTTGCATAGTTTCTATGGAAATAATATATTTCCTAGTTGGTTTCTCACATCAATTGGTGTCCACTGTACTTAGTTGATTCATTCAACAAGCCACATCGCTGCAGATGCTTTTTCTTTCTTATTAGAATTAATACACAAAACTCCAGATACACACACACACACACACACCGAGGGGCAGGGCAGGGGCAGTTGTAGGGGTTTGAACTAAATTTTCCGGCTTTGTCTCGTTTTTATATTTCCTTTTTTTTCTCCCATTTTTTTTTCTGGCTTTTGCTTTGACTTCTCGTTGTCGTGGCGAACTCGAACTCGAACTCAAATCGGAATCTGAATCGGAATCCCAATCCGAATTGAAATTCGAATTCGACTGAGTCCGAACTGGGTGCAAAATGAGCCAGAAAACTATCAGAAAAGGTGTGTGAGATGTGGGGTGGGGTTTAATCGGTCTCGGGGCAAAAAAATAAGAATAATAAATAAATAGAACCCCCAAACAACCGAAATTTGTCGGTGCCATCACACCCATATATAGGGGCAGACACTTTATATATTAATCTGTAAATAAAGGCAGTACATAGCACATATGTCCGGGCCTAAACCGTTTCGGTTGTGTATACATAATTTTTTCCGTGCTGTTCGAAGTCAAAAAGGCAAACAGCAACTGTGAAATATATATATATATGTGTCTGCACTACCTGGGAGCTTTATTTAATTAATTTCTTACCTCAAGACCAAAGCGCCACGAAAGCTAAATCAATTAATCTGTTGTCCAAACAAGTGACCGGCTTTTTCGACTGGTTAACGGGATTTAGTGGATATAAACTTTAATATATTACTTATGAATAAGTATTGAAAAGACCATCAACGTTTTACCACCACTATCTATCGACAGTAACGAGAGATATCGAAAAAGTACCATCTCTCCCGCTTTCAATGAAGTTGAAAGAGTTACGACGTCTCATCGTTGTCAAAATATAAGCGCAAAACTAATTTATTAATCACTAATAACGAAGTAATAGTATCGCACTATTAAATCAAATGCAAAAATTTATATTTAAAAATTAGCAGAGTCTGCAGTTTGCGGAAGTTGGAATTTCGCCCCAAAAGAAGTAGCTCAGGTTAAATACCTAGGAACAGTAAATGGGAACCACTTTTATGGGCAAATTTCTGGTTAAGTTCTTTATTTTTCTTAGTTTTTTTATGCTGTCAACGGTTTGAGACTTATCGGTCTAAAGTTGCTGTGGTTATTTGTGGTGTTGCTAGCTGTGCCGCCGCCGCCGCCGCTCTTCTTCTGCCTCTTCCTGGTCTTGTACAGTGGCGAATATGACTTCAACCGGTTCAATGGTTGAAGCTCGCTTCTCCGCCTCCCTATTTTTCTTTTCCGTTTTTTTTTTTTCTTGTCGCTTGTTTAGATACAGATACACATTATGTACACAAGTTGATTGTTGTTGCCGTTGTGGCCAAACAGATACGGCAATACAGGCAGGCACATATATCTATATATCTGTATATGTATTAAGTATGTATATATAACGAGGGACCAAGTCTCGAAGTCAGCTTGAGTCGCTACTTGATGCCTACAGTTTTCCATTTCATTTCGTACATATCATATCGATGGAAAAGCACACACAAGTATAGTGGACCCTCGCTGAATGGCTCCCCTAATGCCATCTTTAATTTTGTAGTTCACTGTAACAAAATAGTTTCTGTAAGCTTTCCACTGTTTTTCGATTTATTCTGCATCTTTGCTTTACTCAAATATCGATAGGAAGTGATAACAACAGCGATATCATAACGATATATCGATACAAGTTATTTGGAGATGAGTTTATTTCGATTGTAAAGTTAAACCAGGATATTATCAAAGAATCGGCAACTGTATTTATTCCTTTCCTCATATTATTGTAGCTAAAAGAGAAGCATAAAAATAAAAAGAGCTCGGGAAAAAGTTTTTCCTTGTGCTTCTTTTTACTCTGGCACTTCACCTTTTCACTCTTGCTCTCCTCTTTCCACGCGATTCCCCCCATTCTCTTATGCATTATTTATTCATGCACTCATTTGCACATGCTCTCCAATACCCCACCATCTTTCCCCCAATTCCACTTGACATTACCCTGTTTTTTTTTTGTGTTGCTTTGCCCATTTAATTTAAAAAAAAAAGTAGGAAAGCTAGGATTCGAGTGTTCTCGAATGTAAGATACCCTTATTTCCTTATATTTTCTACAGGATATTATTTTTAATTTAAATAAAAATAATAAAATTCCCATAAGTAGGTTTACTAAGCTTCAGAGCTTTGTAAAGATTATTCATTCACAAATCATAGTTCGATTTATATCGTTGGCGGCTTTTGCTGAGTCAGAAAAATCTGACGAGAAGATCTGAATAAAAAAAGCGCATGAGACAGCAAGAAAAGTCGAGAATTTCTGAGAGAAGACTAAGGAATTTATGACTAAGTTGACTCATTTTGAGGTTCGAGGTCGTTAATTATGATTCGATAATGCCATCCCTGCTTATGACATCAATTTCACGGAAACCGAAAATCGTCACATAATTAATTGGGCAAATTATCAATATTATTAATATTAAATGTTTTTTTGAGTCATTTCTACGGTTGTGAATGCCTTAGATGAGTAATTTTGAGTACCGAAACTATAAACTTCAAAAATAAACAAGGTACTCAAATTGAATTCGATCCTAATATAAACAAAATATATATACAATATTGTTCTTCAATTTTAGAGACCAGAAAGTAATGCTCTCCTAGACCGATCGCTCTTTTTGGGTGCTTAAGATCTGTGTAATCTAGCCTCCGTATCTAGATCGATGCGGCTGGGATTAATTAACCCTTAATAGGGTCGGAAATACCACATGTACACTGTTAGTCGATCTCTATATGTAACAGTGCTTGTAGAATTATTTATAAGAATTATTTTTGTTATATCTTTATCTTTTTAAAAAAATAAATCTTTCTCGTGCATTGAAATTAATTATTGTAGACATATTTAATATTTGTTTCTGTTTTTCTGGCAGCCTTTTTTCATATTTTTTCATCCGCCTTTACCCTGCATAGTCAGCAACCCAATTTCCAGAATTTCCCCTATTTTTCTTATTTTTTTTTTTTTGCCATGTCCAAATATTGCAATTGCTTTTTGGCATACACAATATTTCCGCCTAACAACAACAACAGAAAGGAGGTGGAAAGGAGGAGGCGGAGAAGAGAAGGATAAGCAGAAAGAGACTTCGAGGGAGGACAATAAGGAGAAGAGGAAAAAGAATAAGGAGGAGAAGAGGGAGAGGGAGAGGAGGGAGGAGAAGGACAAGGGACAAAGGATATGGAGAAAATGAAGAACGAGAAAAAGCAGAAGGTGGGAAAAGGGACTGACAAAGAGGCGTCAGCGGAGGGACAAGAGTGGGAGAGGGAGAGGGAGCGAGGTGGGTGGCGGAGAGTAGCGAGAGGCGAGCGGCGAGTGGGGAATGGGGGTGGGGGGCTCTTGCTGGGGGGAACAGTTATGCTAAATCGTTTTTGTTGTTATTGCCTTTTTGCATTTGTTTGTGTGCGTAGTATCTGTATCTATTAGTGTGTGTGTGTGTGTGTATGCATATCTTATGTACTCAAGCTTTTATTTGTAACATTTTTTTCTTCTGCTGTGTCGTCTGCCTTTTTGAAGAATTTCTCCCTATTATTTTTTGGTTTTTTCAATGCGAGTTTTTTTTTAGTGTACTTTACTGCCGTCGAACGTCAACGTCACTTCGGTCGTTGATACAAATTTTTTACCTTGAGCTCATTTCAAGTTTAAATACGCAAACAAAAATAATATAAAAAGCAGCGAAAAAGCAGCGAGAATCGAAGAAAACAGCAAATAAATAAACAGAAATAAAAAAAATACCGATAAAGGAAGCTACTTCGGGGAAGCCGAAGTTTGTATACCCCTGCGGCCTGCAATTATATATATATAATATATATCAGTTATATGATATAGTTGTCCGACTTATATGCTACCTGGAACAGACAGAAAAATATTTGGAAAGTTTCATGAAATAGCTCTATTTTGCGTACCTTTTTACATCTTTGCAAACTTCAAACTAAAATTATAAAAAATACGAAATACTAAATACTAAAATAAATACTAAAATACAAGAATAAAACCGTAACTATCACTAAAAAAAAAATCTCAAAAGTGCAAGAAAACAAAACTAAATGCTGCTAATAATAATAATTCAAATAATGTTGATAACAAAAACATAAATATAATGAAAAACTTACAACAATATATAATATAAATAAATAAAATAAATGAATATTATAACAAATAATGAAATAATGAAGCAAACATATGTTTAATTAAATGTATTTACAAGAAAGAAGAAATTTTTTGAAAAATCCATTAAATATTACTCGAAAATATAAAAATGCGATGATTTCAACAAGTGTTTTATAAAAATGGTGTGTTATATTATTTTGTTTTTGTGCCATTTTTCCGTCTACAGCCACTTACATGAAAAGGATACAACAAAAAAAAATATAGAGTATCGAATTATATAAATATATTATACATGTGCGCGGCATTGTTTCTACATGTGTGCAATGCAAAATTGGCAATTGCAAGCGCCCAGCTATCAACAACATTACCATCACATCCACCACCAACAACAACAGCAACATCACCTTCATTATCAACAACAACAACAGCACCAGCAGCAATTGCAAGTTCAACAACAGCAACAGCAAATATTATTATTGCCACAGCAACAACAACATTTGTTGTGTAACAATCAAATAATCAATAACAATAATAACAACAGCAGTAATAGCAGTTGTCACAACAGCTATCAAAGTTATAGTATATATAACAATAATAATAACAATAACAACAACCTACAGCTGCAACAACAACAACAACTACTGCTACAGAACAATAATAACAACAATCTCGAGGATGAAGTTTATTATTTGTTTTATAAAGATTTTTATGTAAGTTTCGATTTTAACATGTATTTTGTTAGATTTACCGATTTTAAGAAAATCAGAAGATAAAAGTTCAACAACAAGTTACAACAACTACTAATAAGAGCTCAACAACGCTTAAAACTACTCGAAAAAAAATTACTAAACGTTTGCCTATTTTATTATGGATGTTGATAAATGAACAACGATCATATCTCCTTAATTTAAAACTATAAAATAGTCTGGGTTTAAAACTCAACAACACATCTAATAGATTTTTGTTTGAGAAAACTTATTATTATTTAATTATTTTATTAGTTCCTTTTCATTCATTGGTTTCATAATTTTGTATGTATCAAATATTTGCTTAAATGATATATTTTTTCAGATAAACTTTTATCAGCTCTTATTTCCAGCAACCTAAAACTATAATATGAACATGTTACTTATTTATCCTTATCTCGGGAAAAGAGAAAACTATTATCATTAAGCTAATTGCACTGATGAAATACTCTAGATGACAATTATATTTTCACTAGTCATGAGGTGAATGAGTCACCAATAAAAACAAAACAATAATAAACTACAACCCCTCTGGAAATATATATTATTTGCTCCTGTTCGATCAGGCGAAACGCCAGAAATTGCCCTCTTTTATCACCCTTTTATATAAATATATATGTACATATATCTGAATAACCCTTATAGCTATTTATATAGTGCAAATTGCTGCCTTCGCTTCTCAACTAATTCACATAGAAAATGTGCATTCCAATGTCAATGTCAATACATCGCCTCGTCTTTCGTGTCTCTGGCCTTATAAAGTGTGATATATGTACTATATAGTGGACATTTGAAGGTGTATTTAAGGAGCTCTAAAAACAAATGCAGTCGAAATAATAAGGAAGCAGGAATATGAATATGTATTTTGTATTTGAAACAAATACAAAGATATATATTTCTTGGTAACCTAATGAATAATAATTTAATTTATAAATTTTAGCACCATCTGGCAACCTTATCTTTTGGACAAATTCTAACGAAAAGGCCGAATGGTCACACTTACTTTATGAAAACATTATATCTCTGCTAACATTTTAAGTTCAAGTATTATAGGCTTTGAGTTTATTAACCCAACATTTAATATCTTAATGATAATATTTATTTAGTTTCGAAATTCCTTTAAACGAACCACCCACGAACTCCTATAAATTCGATCGCAATTGTTTACTTGGGCTTCTAATCATATCGCATTTATTGTTGTGCATTCAGCCAAACAAATGCGTCAGTTTGCTTGCAATTTTTTCACTCTCAGTTTACTCTCCCCATAATGTGCGCAAAATATGGTATATGGTTCGGGTGAAAAATGTGTGGGGGTTGGGGAACTGGGACTGGCACTGGCACTGCCACTGCCACTGGGAAATACATATGGGACGGGGCTGGTGCTATGTTTTTTTCTCCGCAATGATTCAATTTGGTTCGGTTTATTCGGTGTGTACTCCATAAGCTTTCGCAATATTCGTCGGGTTTTATTTCAAAGTGTTTGTTTAGTTGAAAGATTGAATAGGATTTGTATGGGGTTTGGTTTTTTTTTTCCCCCTGTTAAAAAAAAACAATTTTTGGGATTGAATAGTTTTTCGTTGCTAAGATAATTAAAATGTACTTGTTTATTGAAAGCCGTAGAAAAATGTTAGAGGGTTTGTTTCAATATTGGCTTAGTTGCAGTCTGTTTTTGGAACAGGTTTTGCCATTGTAATAATTTAAATTAATAAAAACTTGATATTTAGTGCCCATCAGGGTCGTGAAAAATTCTTTTATGAGTGTTCTAAGGGCACCAAAACTTAATATATATTATATCTTTAGCTTAACGCTTTGAATAATGTCTAGTTACTAAAAACTGTTCATTGGAATATCTTTAATCTTAAATCTTAGGCTTTAAGGTGAATTTGTATCGATTTCCAAAGACCAGAAATCCCGAATCTGTCCTCAGGTGAGGTGACTGCAAATTGCCCATTGTGGGGAATAGAGGAGGAACCCGAGTGAAAATCCAGAAAAAAGTGGCCTCATAGAGACGCAATCGAGAAACGTCATGGAACATTATGGAAATTCAACAACACAAGAGCCGAAGGCGGAAATTCTCTGTATCTAGATACAAACGTGTATCTGCGTCTCTGTGTGTGCTGTGCATTGAAGATAATTGAATGAACGATGATTCCGTTTTTGTTTAGGTTTAGCCCTCTGGAAAGAATTTCGTGCGAAATTTTCAACCCCAAAGAAAAAAGGGCAAATATTATTCTCTCTCTCTCTCTTGGTTTCTCTCATTTTGGCTTGTCTGGAACATGTTAATTACGCATTAAATGCGACAACATTTTCTGTGGGCCCCCGACCCAGGCCCAGGGCTTACATTTCTATTTTTGTGTAAGTTTCAGTTTCAGTTGCTGCCTCCAGTTCCTCCACCTCGCTCCCAATAGAAGAAAATAATATATAAAACTGCGCATTTCAATCAATTTCTTTTGCGCTGTTGTTTTTTGTTTTTTTCTTGGGCAAAGTCCCCTAGACAACAATCAGCATCATCCCCCAACCCCCTCTTTATTACAGCTGATTGTGTCAACCCCAGATCCAAATAGTTGGCGTCATACATGCGACGAGGTAGGATTTTTCAAAGGGTTTGGGCTTGAGGTCATTAATGTCAAGAAAACTGAGGTAATGGGCAGAGGGAAATAGTAAGAGATAATAATATTTAAAGTTTAAATAGCCAATTCTTTTATTTGGGACAATGTATTGACTTATTGTAATCAAATTTGTGTGATTAAAAAATATAACAAAGTGACTAGATATGAGAAAAGTAGCAACCGTTATTACTATAACCTCTAAAAAAGGGGTAAATATAGTTTAACCGCTCTGATTTGTTGTGTATTCAGTGCGTGAGCAAAATCCTTTTCTTTTTATACTAAAAACAATATCTAAAACTCTTTAGGCATGGCCATAATTCTTTTTTATTTATTTTAATTTCCCTTTTCTTTTTATTTGTGTTACATTTTATTTTTTAGTTTATGGGATTCACACCTTTTATTAAATATCCATTGATCTTTCGCTACACTCCAATATACTCTTCGTATTCGTATATAATAATTTTTTTTACTACACCAATTAGCAAGCAATTTAGGCACTAATTATTAGTCCCGGTACGTACTAAAAGGTTACAAGGGTATTGTAACTTATAACTTCGTGGAAACGATATATTTATTAAGCAGTCATAGGAAGGCGTCTACAAAATACAAATTCAAATCAAATATAGCTACAATCGAGGCTCAAGAGAGCCTGGAGCCAGCTCTAGAGCCATCCAATTGGAGTGCAAAAATTCGTATATGGCGTTACGTATCTTATTGTTATATAGTCTTTGTCTTATCTTTCTCATTTGTCTTTCCTTCCCTGGTACGACAAAAATTCTGTGAGATTTTGACCTCGTCCAAGGTGCATACACACCAAATGATATTCATTTTTTTGTTGTATATTGTGTGTATGTGTTTTTTTTCCCCGGCCATTCCACAAAAATCAAAACCCACAACTAACAGCCATTTGTCGAGAGTTGAGATACAAATATATATATATGCATATAAATAAATACGTATAAATATGCTTATGTACAAAAGGCGAGACAATGCGGAATACATAGGCCGTTTGTATGTAGGAAAGAGGCGGCAGGGGAACCGACATAGGGGCAAAAATTGTATTTTATCCGCCATCGCCACCACCACCACCACCTCCATTCATTAATTCACTTCGAGAAGAAGAAAAAAGAAACCCTTCTGCAGGGACACAAGAATGTGTACAGAAAAAGATTATGGGTACAAACTGTTGGGGGAAATTGGAGATCATATTTTCTATCCTCTCCACTCAGATCCAACTAATACCGCCATTAAAATACTTCTTATTTTATTTTTGTATTTAGAATACATTTAACATCAATTCTGTAATTTCTGTAATTAATTAAACAATAATAAAAATATCTATAACTTGTTTTTGAACTATTTAAATTACATTTTATCTTTGCATTGGAACTTAATTTAGAAATTACTTATATATGCATCAGTGTGCTGCATTTTTTATACACATTAGAAAATAGTTATAAAATAATGAATAATTCATATTCATGAACTAAATGTTAGTTAAACCTTAAAAGATTATAAAAACAAAACTTACACTTACTGCTGTGTACAGATTTTGGTTTTCTTCTTGCTCTTATATTCTGTATGTATTGGTTTTTGTTCGTCGAGTTTCGATTTTATAATGCATTGCCCAACAATGTTTTGTTTTTTAATAGTAAATAGTATTAAAGTATTTTAAAATTTTCAACAATGTGCATATCCTTCACTCTGTTTTTGCTTAAAAACGAAAACAAATATATTTTTTTCTGTGCCTTTTTTTTATTATTGCTCCTTTCTGTTTTTTTTTGTTGATCACCTTTTGCGACTGCAAACGCGCACACATAAACGCCACTCACACACAGATACACACGCACACACACACACAGATATTTGTTGGAATACGCAGAAAAATGAGAAGCAGCTGCTGCTGCTGAAACTGCTCAACTTCGCATAGTAACCGACACACAGAAAAAAAACCCACAGAAAAAATATAAAAGAGATTTTAATAAGGGGACTGACGAACAGCGAACCCAATAAATTTAGTAAATTACTAAGAAAGTTTGGGGTAAATAAATGTAGGTTTAAAGAAATTATTGGCTTTAATTTTTCAATACAAATAATTTTAAATAGGCTTAAAGGATTTAATTCCTTTAATTTTTAGTGCAAAGTATATGCTTGTATTCCTTTGGTTTCGACTCCCCCTAAAGTATGCAATAATTTAGGGACACGATTATGGTTTTCATTATTGTTAATATTATTAAACGTTGCAAAGATTCTTTTAAGTACTTGCGAAATATATTTGTATAAAAACTTGATTGTTTCAGCAATCACATTTATTACAATGACTTTTATAAAAATTATTCCTCAATATGTCAAATTAATTTTTTTTTTATTACAAACCTCGCTTTTAATGACATCAAAAGAACGTATCACAAATTTAATTTTAGATTTTGAGTTTTTCTTAACAAAATTTTGTCAAGTGCTGCTTTACTATTATTGCGAAACGAACTTTCGGGCTTTCTATGGTCCCTTGGTGGGTCGTCTTTTGAGATTTAACTGCCTTTGAGGACCCTGTTTGTAGTAGTTGTTGCTGTAATGGTCGTTTTCTATGCTGTGGCTTCGCGTGGTCCTTTTCCTTCAAAAGAGAGAAATAAAACGTGGCGGTGACGGTGACGGGGAAAAGTCTTACGTGCCATTGTAGTTGTGCAGTTGGGTCTCTGTACCTATGTAAGTTCTGTGATGTATTCCATTATGTAAATAAGCATATGTCTGCAGTTATGTATACAGTTACGTGTGGGCAGGCGACAGGGATAACGATTGCTCTTGTTCCTGTTACCGCTGCTCCCGTTCCCGTTCTTCTTATTATTACTTACTTTTTCCCCTTACTCTGTGCACTTAGCGCGCACTTTTTTCCTGCTGTCGACAGCTTATTTCACTGACAACTTACTGCTCCTGACGTTGGTTTTTTCCATAGTCTTAATGCATTGCAGAACATTTTTCTATAGGTTTTTTTCATAAATTTATACCCACTCATGTGTAATAAGGGGAGGCAAAGGGAGGCATCTCCCTTGATGCTCAACATCAATTTATACTCGTTTCGATTTAAGCTAAGTAAATAGCTAAATTGTGCCTTGCGTCTGTCCGTTTGTTTGTTTGTCCGTTAGTTCATTTGTCCTGTATGAGACAATAGATCCTTTTTAATTTGTTGTAATTTAAAAAAACCAATTTATATTTTTATATAAATAGATAAATAGTGCCTTACATCTGTCAGTCTGTCCGTTTGTCCGTCTGTCCGTTTGTCCGTATGAGATAACAGATCTCTTAGTTTCTTTTTTCTAACTACGTAGGTAGATATATAGATAGATAGATTTCCGAGTAAAATTAACTGATAAACATGGCAGTTACAAGACCATATAGTTTCAATTTCAATATGGGCTCTAAAACGATGCCTATTAGACATACGACTCACTTAAGTTGATTGGTTCTGCTCTCCATTTATTATAGATTTTTCATCGTTTTCATTATTTTCTTTTATTGACTTTATTGGCTTTAGCCTTTCCATTATGAATTGTTCTTTGTTTTTTTATTTTTTTATGTTTCTTCGCCTCCTCCATTGTTGTTATTTGTTGTTTGCTATTTTTATGCAAGCAACACGAATATAAAGGAAAAGCCAACGCATTTCGTTGACGTCATCTCCTGCGTTCTGTGTGAGAACGGAAAAAGTAAAAAACGAGAGAGGTAGCGCTTACTTTGACAAGTCGAAGTGCCAATACCCTTTGAATAATTAATTAATCCATCAAAAGAGCTTACAAATGAATAAAAATCTAAACTTTTAGGGGGCTTTATTATTAACTTAAACGCAACTAGGGCCGGAAATGGGTATTTCACAGATTCGAAAACCTCTTGTGGAAATTGTTATACCCTCGGATTGAGTGGGTAAGAAATCGAAGTTGGAAGCAGAACGGACGTCAGCACACAGATTATTTGATTTATAAATGCACTTGGACTGCAAATAGATACAGAAACAGATCTGTACCTCATAGATACATTTACAGATACAGCTACAGATACAGATAGAGATACAGATACGGCGAGTATCTGTGCAAGGGAGATGGCAGGCCCCATCCCCCCATACGTGGCATAAACTATACACGCCTCACACTCTCGTTGTTCCCACACACACTCGTGGATCTATAACTGTTGTTATTTAATTGGATTATCATTGGGAAGGCGGCCAGCGAACAATTCCCAACTAGTCACAATTTCCAATTGGACTTCCGACAGAGCGGGAGAGGGCACACACACCAAAGCTTATAAGAATTTTCGCCTATAGCGGATAATGTGAGAAAAATCGTGTGAATTAAATGAGAGAAAGATATTATAAGAGTTGTTGGATAGCGAAATAGAATATTGATAAAAATGAATTTTTAAAAAAATTGTTATGAGTTATTGCAGATTACTAATACTTAAAAATAAATATAATGTTGATAGAAAGGAAAAAAGAGTTTCGGTAAGAAACAGTATAAGAGTAGTTGTAAGAAAGCGTAGAAGAGTTGGTGTAAAAATTAATTAGGTTATTGGAAATTGTGTATTTTGTGAAAGAATGATATAAAAGTTATGACAAAAAATAAATATTACACCACAAGTATAAAGTTAATAGAAAGGAAGAATTATTGTAAAGAACAATATAAGATAATAATATAGTTGTAGGAAAACGTATAAGAGTTGGTAAAGTTAATAGATAGGAATATAGAAGAGTTGTTGAATGGAACAGTGCAACGATAAATAAAATATCCATTAAGGATGCAAAATGTATCCTATCCTATAACGTAAAATTTTGTATGGCAAGAAGGTTTTTATAACGACTTGACACGTGTCTATAGATGCTTTATCAAGCAAAGGCATCGTTTCATTCATTGCATCGCTCAATGGAATGTTGAATTTGTTGTTTGCTGCTCTCCACATTATCACTATCTTTACCTTTTATTTACCTTTCTTATCAGTGTTATTATTTATTCAAATTATTGGGATTTGCAATTGTTTTACGGCATTAAATGTCTATTTTTGTAACAAAAGCAGCAGTAGACAAAAAATATAATTAGTAATTGAGGAATTCAAGCATCAATAACAGTGCTTTTTGGGTTATTTTTCAGCGACTTTTGAATGCAAAACTACTGCTACCCATTGTCTGTGTATCTTTCAAATGCGTTTATCTCTTTATATAAAAATTTGTATATATGTATAATGTTATAGGCTGTATCTGTCTGTCGCTAAATCGGTTGCATTCAAATCCAAAGAAATCGCCGAGAAAGGCAGTTGACAATTGTGGAATTGCGATTGCAATTGGAACTCGGCGACAGAAAACTGAGACGGAAAACTGGTTTTCCCTCTCCCAATTCCCATCCCCTCTTTGGTACCTCTTTTCAGATAAGTGTATATGTATATAAATATAGGCATATATACACACGTACATATATGCAAGTGGCAGTTCAATGAATCGAAGTTTCCCATTAAAAGATCCCAAGAAGAAGAGAAGGAAAATTCAAACTGAGAAGGAAAAAATCAGGAAAAATTTCCTTTAACATTTGAGAAACACAAATAACTGCTGCAATTATATATCTCGCATTTATTTGCCGATTGTGTGTGCCGCCACATATTTGACATTTTCATTTATTAATTCGCATTTTATTCTCTGTGCCGTTGCTGCTGCTCTATTGCAGTTTTCGCATTTCGCATTTCGCATTCATTGTTTACATTTCATTGTAGTTTGTGCACGCCATCAAAATGAACAAACAGGGTGAAATCATGGCGCTTTACAGACACACACACACACAATTAGTCGCTTGTATTTCGCCGATCTTTGCATCTCATATTTGCTCACATTAAAAATGATTTTTCTCAAATTAAACAATTGGGAACAATTAGTTTGAACGGGTCGTACTTGGGATGTTTATCGAGAGAAAAAGTCCGCGCTCAATATTATGTCGAAAATATCGAATAGTTTGATATATCGATATATTAAATACCGAAAAATATCAATTAACCGTTGTATAACGATATTATCAAAGAAAAATTTAGAAAACCTGGTAAATACTATATATATCAAAATAGATATCGATTTATCACGCAAGATTTAAATATCAATTTTTGTATCAGCCTTCTCGTCAAATATCGATATAGTATCGATATATTAATATTTTCTGCCATCCCTAGGGCGTAACATCGATATTTTTCCAACTCTCTTTCCAAACTCTTAATTTTTCTTCCATATTTTTGTTTTATTCTGAACAGAGCATTTAAACTTCGTTATTATTATTATTATTTACATTTTTGTTTCTTTTTTTTTTTTTTGGGCTTTTTCTCGCATTTTGCACTTTAACGACTTTCAATTGAATTTTATATTTATGTAATCGGCCGGCCTCTTGTAAACACAAGTGTGTGTGTATATACTCTACTATATACTATATTTACTCGGCAATACCATACCTCTCCCATCTTATAGCCCCCGCGCTCTCTTTTCGATTTGTTCGCTTTACTTTTGTTCGCTTGGCCCATAAACAACGCAATTTACATACGAATCGACAAACATACAGAAATAAATACATACAAATATATATATATATATAGAGACATATGTACATTGCAATTGCCTCTCTAAAGAGATTGTTGTAATTGTTGTTTTTTTCATGCCGTTGCACTCAATGACCAGCAACAAATGAAACAAAACAGCAACAAAAATCGAATCGAACTCAAATCCAAAAAAAGAGAGAAAAACCACAAGTAAAAAAGGGAAATACAAAGTGCACTTTACACCAATGGAGAGAAGAAGAAATACTCGAAAATGCAATTTGTTTACAACGATTCATAGCTAAAATCCACACCCAATATGCTTGTGTTTAGGGATGGCCAAATTATTGATATCGTTTCACTTGGGTTTTTCCTTTAAATATCGATATATGCAGGCATGTTCATCGTGAGATATAAGAACTAAGTTTGTTGATATTTTTAACACTTAATAGTTATTATAAAATGTTATTTCGATATCTCGATTCAGAACTCGACACAGAATAATATATAGTACTATAAATAATATTTCATATTTATTTTTTATATTTTTATCCATATTTGATCAATATATTTCTCAATATCTAATGTTTTTTCCCTTCTGTTTCTTTTCAGGTAAGTTTCCGAGTGTATTTGTCCCAAGTAACTTGTTTATGTTAATACGTAAGTAGCTAGATATATACATATAAAAATTATTAAACCTCAAGCGTCACGTGCCTTGAATTAAAAGGAAAATCCATTAATCTGTATAGACTATAAATATAAACAAATTCTCTGAAAAACGACAACTTACTAAGTTACAAGGGGGGAACTTCTCAATAACTTGGATACTTTTTTGTATAGTAATACCTGTGAAGATGAAGAATATATATACTTTATGAAGTTGGAAATGCTTCCTTCAGCATGATACATTTTCAGTGGGCACCAAGTTACAAAACCCTTCAATCAACCTCGTAGAAAAGTGTATATAGAGGGGAACGAACTCGATATCGATTTATTTTCTTTTTTGTCTCTCCCAAAACCAATAGGGTTTTACAAATAAAACAGAGAGAGTCGAAAGTCTGATTTCCACATTGACTTTCAAGTTCTACACTTCGCTTAAAGTTCAAAATCCATTACGCACTCGAGTTAAGTTGGAAAGTAAAATAATTGCAGGGCAAACAAATTCTAGATAAGTTATCGATTTTAACCTTTGATTTGGTGTGGAACTTGGGCCCTTAAGTTGTGGTTCAAACTTGGTTTTAAATCATTTTTAAAATTATTTAAAGCTATTTATGTTCCTTAAATAATTAAGATAATAAATAAGAACTTGTTTGAAAAATAAGAAAATAAAATGAAAGTGAGCCTAGGAATTATAATACAAATTCTGCAAGCAAACTATTTTTACAATTTCCACATAAATTTCTTTAAATTTCTTTACTATTGTCACCATTATGTTTTTCATTGTTAAATGCTTTTTCATCTAGAAATGTCCCCTCAATTGAATTATTTTTTGCTTCATGCATAATTCTCTGTTGGCTTGTTAATCTTTCATAAGTTGTGGGCATACTTAATTCGTTATGTGTGAGTCCTGACTGTGCTTTTGACATTTACATTTTTCGATTATATAAAGAACACACACAAGTATGTACATAATATACCACACACGTGCTCATTAATTATATAACAGGGTGACCCAAGAGAAGATGGAAAAGAATAATCAGGAGATGAGTGGGTGGCATTTTCTGCTTTTCCTTTTCTTTTCCCGACAAAATGTTTGGGAGGGGAAAACAGAGCCCTAAACAGGAGATGTAGATGTGGAGAAACAGGAGAAACAGAATAATTCTGTTTGTAGCTAGAAACATTAAGAAATTAGTATAAAAAGTTCAAACAAGTTATTAAAATAAATATAATTTTCTATACAGAAATCGTAAATAATTTCTAAATTAAAAAAATATTTAATTAAATTCCTTGTGCACCGTGCCCCATAAAGTTCCTAAAAATGGTATCTCTGTTTCTGTGTAACCCACCACTTTATCCTTGTATCGCTTCCTTCGAACTTTTCTCCCTTACTTTTTCTAATAAAAACAATATCATTGGGGTTAACTAGGCGTATACTTAATAAGTAATTCATACGCAACGTGGGCCGAGCCTCAACAGCGTGGTGATAATTGCTAGCAAAAGGGAGAAACCAACCACCAAGTGAAAATGGAAAAGTCAAATCCAAGGGGATTCAAGATTTTCACAGGCAATTAAATACATTGCATATTATTGTTTTATTTTGCAAATTTTAATTGAATTTTGAAACGTGTTGTTGCTATTGTCCTTCAAGTTTCGAGTCCTTCATACTTTTCAGTTACTTTTCCAGCAGCTTTCTTTCCCAATTTTGTTTTCTTTTTCTGAATGCCTTCAACTTTAATCGCGTGACATGCCATGAAATCATTTCAATAATTGGGGGCCACCCACGCAAACATAAGAAAATATATGTGTCTATATACATTCGTTGTAAATGGAGTTTTTGGGATACAACCTCGATTTTTGTTCGATAAATTTGAAGTTCTTTTCAGTAGATTTTGCTTATTTGCCTCTAAATAACGTTAATATTATTTTGTAACTCCTTAGTTCATTATTAAAACCCCACTTTTATTTAGTATTTTAGTAATTTGTAAGTAATTTAGAAACCTTCGAGGTTTTTTATTATTTTGTTAATATAAAAAAGCAGAGCCACACAGATGATATAAGCAGCTGAAGAAAAAATTGTTAACCAACCACCAACGAGAATTGGTACGTCAAAGGAGGAGGAGGAACGAAAGGAAAAGAAGGAAGTGGAAACTGGGAGGCCGGAAAAGGGGCGGGAGGTCGAAAATGTAGAGGGGGGAAAAGCCAGGAAAACCAGATGAGACGAGACCATAAAACCGACAAACGACGACACGACAGAGGATGCGAGGATGTCCAAAAGCAGTCAACCTCCTGAAAGTCCCCACCGTCCCCATTCCATTTTGAAAATCCCCTGGCACCCCTGGCACCCCTTAACCCACGCCTGCGTGCGTCGTCCTTCGTCCTGTTAAAGTTTGCGCCTCTTTTTTTCGTACAATATTTTCTTAATTAACTGACATATTCATGTTTTTAAATAGAATAAATCATGATATGTGATCAATGATCAATTCAGGAACAATAGCAGGTTTATCGTCATCTCAATGTTAAAATTTCTCGGACAGATAAACTCCGTGTTAAATGAAATCGGTTTTCTAGAGCTTCAATGTGAGAGCTAAGAGCTAACTCCGTTAATTTTTTGTATTGGCTTGGCAGAAAGAATAAAATTATCAAAGCAACCCTGTACTTGCGCTTTGCAGCACAATTCGTTGCTTAACAGCATTCTGTTAATGTTTCGTAGAGAAAACAGATTTGCTTTTGGTACAAAAACTGATTCTAAATAAATATGCAAATTTTTTTCTTGGCATTTCTCCAATAACTTTTTTCGATTACAATTTCGATAACTTAGAGATGAAATAATGGCAGAGAAAGATTTATTTAATTTTCCCATAGAAAATAGGCCATTATATGCTTAGTATTTTTCCGATAAAAAGTAAAAAGATGACGATTCCGATAACATAGAGATAAGACGATGTCGACTACAGATATATTTGTTTCTTTTTTTTACAGTTTTCTATGTAGAAGTACGTTTTTGTTTCCTTGCCCTTCAAGACTTACATTTTCTGCGGCTTTCCCCATTTTTTCCGCCCAACCTATTTCCTATTTCGTATTCTTCCAGGACCCTCGCTCTTCCATATTTCCTGTTTTTGTTACCCTAACCTTTTAAGCATTTATTCCATGCTTTGTTTTACTCTCGCTGTCCCGCTCGCGCTTCCTCCATTCTCCATCATCTTCTTTGGGGCAAACTTTAAATAATTTAACACGCTAACTCCGGGTCCCGAGTGCCCATCCTCCTCCCTTTCCTATTTTGGACTGTGGTGAATTACAAGTGTTGAATGGAAAAATCAGGGACGGGGTAATGGGGGTAATGGGGGTAAAGGGGGGGTGGTAGCTTGGTGGTTTCCATGTGTTGAAATCAGAGTCATGTTGAGTTAGTTTTTCCTTTTCCACGGGGGTGGTTGCTTGTTGGCCGTTGGTGGAAATAGAGGAAGCGAATGCTTTTGTAGCATATTTTGCTGCGCAGCGTTTGCGTTTTGCTGTCAACTTTAACCAGACCCCCGGGCATGTGTGTGTGCGTGTGTAATGAGTATGTAGAGACTCAAAACCCCCTAAACCCAAACCCATAAGGTCGAAAGAATATATGCAACAATTCTAATTTAATAAACGGCAGAGCAGCGTCCTTCCCTGGTTGCCTGGCTACTAGCTGGCTAACTTTTGCAATATTTTCCGGGTCTTCGCTTCCGCGTATGGAAAATGGGAATTCTTTCCAATTTAATTAATTAAACTAAAAGTTTTTTTGATAAGGCTGAGTTAGTTAAGGGGTTACACTTGTAGATACATGCATATATGTACATAGAGAGAATTTTAAATGTTTTACACTCAAAAAAATTACAAAAAACGGTACCTTATTTAGAAATAAATGGCTCTCGACTAATAGGAAACTAAGTACAATTAGTTCTCAAGTTGAGTACAGAAGAGCTATTTCTTTAACATGACAATTTCAATTATATTATTTTATACAAAATATTTCTTATTAAATATTTCTATTAAGCATACTCATATTTCTAAAACACACTTGTTACGACTGGGAATATAATTCCCTACTGTCAGATTCATAGTGCAGCACACTACCCATCGCTCCACGAAGGCAAATTTAAGAATATGCAACAGTGACTTGACTTGTATCTCACCCACACTCGGCCAACGTACTCAATTTGAGAATAAGTACTCTCGCTTTGAGGATAGTACACATTATTTTTAGGTAATTTATTCTCAGTATTTTTGTATTTATGAAATCATTTTACATTTATTGGTAATCAAAGTAAAAAAATAAATTCAAAACTTTTAATTTTAAGCGTTTCTGTATTATAAAATAAGAAAAGTTTTTGAGAAAGTGAAATCTTAAGTTCAGAATGCCAACTTCTCTCTGTGTACACTTGTGATGGAATTTTCATGAACTGTGTACCAAATAAGTACCTGAAAATCCAGGTTTCTTTAAATTATCAATTAGAACAATAATACTAATAATACTATAAATACTATTAATACTAATAATAATGGTATAAATATATTTAGAATAATGTTTTATATTCGTAAGCACCAAGAACCAACTAATTGGTATTTCTTTCTCTTTCAGGTAAGGATATAAAACACTCATTATTATTATTTGTCTCTTGAAATACTTTTTATGGAAATCACACAGCAATGTATCTGTCCTATGTGAGTATTCTAAGTGGTCTAAAAGAATATTGCTGCAAGACACATTGTTTTAAGTCTACTTCAACTACGTGACAGGTTTCTTACTAATTAATTGCATAAATAACTAGTAAAAAATTATAAATAAATAATTAAATAATAATAAATGATAAAAATAAATAATAATATAGCAATATTCCCTCTTATTAGAAACTAATGATGTTTATTAGAATTTAAAAGGAAAATACGGGGCATTTAGACTTCAAAAATATTATTGGAAATACTTTTAAGATTTATTTTTGGTATTTTATTTTGGTATTTAATATTATGTGGATGATTTCCGACTCCACAGTTATTTTATCCTTGCATTTTTCTTGGCGTTCGTGGAAGACTCTTCCAGACTGGAAAATGTCAATCGTTCGGCAGAATTTTCTCAGTTTTACTGACGCCCCTCCTCCTCCTCCTCCCCCTTCCCCTTGATGATGTTTTTGTTGCTTTCACGTTTCGCACGTCTCTAGGCCATGTCCGCCATTTTTCCGTGCTTTTTCCGGGCTCCTTTCCCCCCGCTTCTCCTCCTCCTGCTTCGGCTCTCTTCTGGTCCGTTGCTAACCAATAAGTTTGTGACTTCCGCCAAATAGCGCGAGACACGCACTGACATATGTACATATACATATGTATGATATACATACATACATACCCCCTCTCCCCCTTCCTCCCCCCTTTGCTGCCCCTTGGCAACATTCACTCCGCCATTTTGAAATTGATACACAGAGACGAAAAAGGAGCTGTGCTGATGGAAAACATAGTGGCGGCGGGAGAGAGAAGAGGGGACTACAAACTGGGAAAGGGGGATTTTATGATACACCACCAAAAAAAATTGTCTTATTCCATGAGATCATAGGATTCAAATTAAATATATTTCAGTATATATTTCAGTATATGTTTCAGTATATATTTCAGTATATATTTCTGTATATATTTCAGTATATATTTCAGAATATATTTCAGAATATATTTTGTGTTTAAAAGAAATTTGTCTATAGTCTTTGAAACCTTAGAACCCATTGGAAATTACAGTGTCAAAAGCTATGAAAATAGGACATTAGAATGGAAAAGTTGGCTTACATTTTTCTCAGTGTAGGGGCTAGGGCTGGGGTGGTGTGACTGAAATTTGAGGAGGGAACAAGTGGATTTTAGAGTGCAGCAGCAGGTGCACGCACACAGAAACACACAGAGAAACGCCGAATGCATTTGGGCCAAAACGCACACGAACACCTACATTCGTACATATATGTATGGTTGTGTGTGTGCATATACCCACACCCACACCCACACCCGCACAAGGATGCTCTCAAAGCTCACAAATACACGCTTACACGTACTTACATACATATACGAGAGAAGCACGCACACAAACTTTCCATATTTTCCAGGCGAGTTGGAAATATTTGCTTTGGCTTCGGTTTTAACCTCTGTGTTTGGCAGGCCAGCAAAATCATTTTCCCCTCCTCTTTATTTTCCCCGTTTTCCTCTCCCCTCTGGCTCTCCCTCTTCCTCGCCCGCTCCCTCTGGCTCTTCCTCTTTCCCCTCCCTCTGGCTCTTCCTTTTCCGTTCCCTCTCTCTCCTCTTCCTTTCTGTCCTATCCCTCTTTCTTTTCCCCTTCCTCTCCCGCTTACTTTTTCCATTCCGCTCCCTCTTCCTTCTCCCTTTCTCTTCCTTTTCACCTTCCCCTCCTCCCTCTCCCACTTCCTCTTTGTCTTTCTCCTCCTCCTTCCGAATCCTTAACCCTCCTTTTACCCCCTCCCCGTGCCCGATTCCTTGCTAGTCACTCAGCCTCTGCCAATGCCTCTGCCAATGCCTCTGCTACTGCCTCTACCTCTGCTGGTGATTGCACTGCTTTCTCCAACACTCTCTGCACTTGGCGAAATTCCGCATAAGAAACACATGTCGTTGCACCGGTTACCATCTCTCTCTTCTCTCTTATAATTATTCCCAACTTGATAAAATCAAACAGTTCTTACCTGAAATTTATTTGATTTCTTAATTTGTTAACCATTTTTACTTGTGTGTACCAGAATATCTATCAGTGTAGCGCTGCTTGCTTTGTCTATGCACCTCTGCCCCCCACTGTTGTTGTGGTTCCGTTAGTTTTGCACTCAGATGTTGCCGCTTTGTTGGTGTATTGCTCTTGTTGTTGATGGTGTTGGTGTTGGTGTTGGTGTTGCAGTGCAAGCGAGACAATCCCATTTCCAATACAAAGAAATTCACCACACACACGCACGCACACCTTCCCCGCCCTCAGCATGTCATCACTAATCGTTAACCCAAAAGTGAGCTGCGAATTTTTGGCCAGAGTTAGAACCTCTTGAACAAAAAACACCACTACAGCTAGGATTTAAGAGAGGTCTGTGAGGTGCTGCCCAGCGAGGGGCACCAGCTGAAAAAGCATACCGAATGATGCTGGCTTAGGCCAATCAAAAACTTGTGAATCCACAAAAGACATCACGTATACCTCCTGTTGTCCGCAAAATTTGCAGTGTAAAACTATGAAGGAACAGGTCTAAATGCGCTGCTCAGAAATTTAACTGTAGGACCATCCAATAAAATGTTACATTTACAAGAAATGTTTACATTTACACCTCATTCAAATAAATAAAAAATAATAAATAGACAGACGAACGGACAGATTGACGGACTAGATCGACCGGCATTTATTAATACAAAAGGGTTAATAATAGATAGAATACAAATACTTATTACAATAAGGTTTAAGTGTAGGACCATCCAATAAAATGTTATATTTTCAAGAAATGTTTACATTTACACCTCATACAAATAAATATAAAATAATAAATAGACAGACGAACGGACAGATTGACGGACAGACAGACGGGCAGAGAGATATACGGACAGACAGACTAGATCGACCGGCATTAATTAATACAAAAGGGTTAATAGATAGAATACAAATACTTATTACAATAATGTTTATAAGGCAAATATTCAAATATTACCCACAGTAAAACAGCCTTAATTTTGTATTAATATCAATTACTCATCAGTGAAAAAGAAGCTGCGAAGTAAGGGAAAAAAGCTTGTGGAAAAAGCTGGCCATGGTGAAGTCCAAATCCAAGTCAAGCAAAAATGAAGACAAACAACAAATGGGGCTACTGCGACGGGTGCGGGGGGAATGGTCAACGAATCTAGGGGCACTGAGAGAATCAAAAAGTAGAATCAGAGTGCGAAGCATAACGGCGAAAGAAGGGGCAGAGTGAAAGAACAGCGTGAAATTCCAATGAAATTACGTATGAATGATTTTTATTATTAAAGTGCGCCATTGCCCCGCCGACTGACTGGTTCGTCGTTGTATCGCATGTACATATATAGTGCCGATATATAGACAGCCAGATATAATACAATAAGCAGAGACATCGCCTCTATATACACATGTACAGTGGCTCACAGCTTATTTGACCCACACATAATTTCCAAAATAAAACAGGTATAACTTCTGAACCATAAGATATATTTACAAAAATTAAACGCAGAATGGTTAACTGATATTTAAACTTACAAAATATAATTTAATTTATTCATTTTAACAAACAACTTCTTAAATAATTAACAAAAACTAAAAATACTGCTTATTTCAACGTCACAGCTTATTTGACCCAGGTATTTGATTAATTAATTCAAAATTATAAAAAAATATTTTTTGTTAATCTTAATATTTATTATGTCCGCCCTTTTGGTCCACAACATATTTAAAGCGATTGGGAATCGATTCCACCAATTTCTTTGTGGTTTTTGGAGGAATTTTAGCCCATTCCTCAAGTAAAGCCGTTTTTAAATCATTTTTATTCGAAATGTTACGTTGACGAATCCTGGAGTCCAGTATTGACCACAAATTCTCAATCACATTAAGATCGGGTGACTGAGCTGGCGGTTTCATAACGTGGGGACAATTATATACAAGCCAATACTGAACAATGCCCGACTTGTGCTTTGGGTCATTGTCTTGGTAGAACCGAAAACTATATTTTATCCCCAATTTTTCAGCACTTTGGAGTAAATTTTCCTTAAGGATGTTAAGATATACACTTATATCCATAGTACTCTCAATAAATTCAAGGTTTCCGACTCCTGCTGCGGACATACAGGCCCATACCATAA
>VNJO01001137.1:0-26782 GCA_008042535.1 Drosophila tani | reverse complement strand
ATTTATTTGGAAATGATGCCAAAAGGAACGTTCGTCGTCCGAAAGGCAAAGAATTTGATCCCAGGTACACTTATAAAACTGTGAAACATGGAGGTGGTAGCCTAATGGTATGGGGCTGCTTTTCATGGTATGGTGTCGGTCCGATTCATCGTATTGACGGAATAATGGACAGATTCGTCTACAAAGATCTATTGGAGACGGTGATGTTACCATATGCCGAGGATAATATGCCACTTTTATGGAAGTTCCAGCAGGATAATGACCCGAAGCACGCCTCTCGAGTAGTAAAAGATTGGTTCCGAGAACAAAATGTGGATGTTATTGAGTGGCCAAGTCAATCCCCGGACCTCAATCCTATCGAGAATCTCTGGGGTGAACTCAAACGAGAGGTCGGAAAGACTTTCTGCCAAAATAAAAATCAACTTTGGGATATTGTCCAAAGAGCATGGTATAACATTCCAATTGGAACTTGTCGCAAGTTAATATCCTCCATGCCAAGACGAATGAAGAAAGTCTTGCAAAATAATGGCGGATATACCGGCTATTAGCTGCCAGATACTGGTATAATATAAAACAAGACCAAAAATAGTGAAATATGGATTTAATTTAAACATTTATCTTTGTACACCTATTTTTGTGACCAGCCAAAATAGGCGGATTTAAGGAAATATTTAATTTGCTTGAATATTAAGGAGTTTGTGAAACTGTTTTTACTTTTAATTTAAAGACAATTAATATACGTTTTGAAAAAGCTTTGATTTGTTGAGATTAGAGAAGAGATGGATTAGAATTAAAAAGTTAAAAAAGAAAAAAAAAACACACCTATTATTTTGTCCATGAGTGTATACTGACACATAATATACATTAAAGCTATTATTTGACCGGGAAAAATAGTAAACAGTTTACTTCTTTTTGAAAATCTATGGAGTGCGCCTTTGTTTTAGAGGAACTTGTCTCTAGGCAAATTCTTATTTTGTCTCAGTTTTTTTGTTTATGTTTCGTGTGTCTTTAGGGGGCTTTTCTACACACGAGTAAATTGTTATCGTAGTTTCTGTCTTGATTACTATTTATTTCTTTGATTTTGTTCGCTCCTTTTATTTCAATGTGTGTTTCTTCTAATTTATAAATTGTAGTGTGACCGTAGTCTTTTCTCTACTTAATCCTAATTTTCTTATTGTCTTAATTTATCTCTATTTGATACAGCGGAATTGGAACACAAATGCGGAACTTCATATTTACATAATGCTACTTTAACAAAATGCTGAAAGGGCTACACTATGCCATACTTAGTACTCAGATAATGCTTACAAAATGCTGTATTTTGTATCAAACAACTGCCTTTTACTTTACAATGCTTTTGAATATTCCCTTAAAATAGTATCTGCCATCTTTTAAGTTTTAGAGAACATAAATGTGCCAATTAGGAAGTGAAAAATTCTATTAAATAGTAAGTTGTTTGCTAATTTTGGGATATTTGTATTCGATACAATGCCATGATAGTGCCATTTTAATGCCGTGTTCCAAGTCAACTTTCCTCGATCTAAATTGTTATTATTCCCCCGAATTTTTGTGTTTATGTTTCGTGCTTTTTTCGAGATTTTCTATGAGGGCAGAGGGGTTTTTTTCGTGTTACCTTCGAGCAGGGAGCCACGGTTGATCAACATGCTCGATGTCTTGAGCAGCCAGCAGTAGAAGCGAAAGAATAGAAACACGCTGGGCAGCGGCGACGCCACTGTCGCGGTCGCTGTCGCTGCCGCGGTCGCAGTCGCTGTTGCAGTCGCAGGTCGCAGTCGCAGTCACAGTCGGCGTCAGCGCGGGTGGGCGGCCGAAAAGAGAGAGTGGGAGTTGGAGTGGGAGTTGATGGGATAGGAAGAGGGGTAGGGGTAGGGGGAGAGTGGGAGTCGGTGGGAGAGGGAGAGAGAGTGTGTGGGAATTCGGAACTGGAGTTCTCTCAACTGTTGACCTTCTTTTTATTTCTCTTTCTCGTTTTCTTCGTCAAACTTCTGCCAGCTGCAGCGCTGTTGGCGTCGCCGTGGCTGCGCTGTTGCTGTCGCTATCGCCTGCAGCGCAGCAGTAACTTATACACACACACACAAGCACACACACACAGAGGCAGCACTTAAAAAACAAGAGGTTGCTTTTCGCAGCGTTATATTTCTTTCAAGTTTCTTGGCTTAATTTCAGTTTTTATTTCCGTTTTTCTTCGTTGAACTTAATTTTTTCGTATATTTTTTTTTCTTTTATTTTGCCAAGAAAAAATGCAAAGCGGAGAGTGCAGAACGTGGAGCGTGGAGAGTGGAGAGAGCGTGGCGAGTGTGGAGAGAGAACTGAACTCGCAGCGGGCGAATCTCGATTGGAACTAAAATTTCGCAGCGGCAGCGCGCAGCGGGGGACGACGCAGCGACGCAGGCAGCGACGCGGGCAGCGGCAGAGTGGCGGCAAATTTAAAGGTTTCCTCCTTTCCTCCCTTTCAGTCAGTCTCTGTTTTTTTTCTTATGTTTTTCTCTCCGTGCGGAACTTTAATTTGTGGCGCGCGCCTTTTTATTTCAGCGTTCTTCTCGCCACGAATTTCGTGCTACTAAAAATTTGCCTTTTTTGCTGCGGAATCCAAGCGAAAAAAAAGTGAATAAAACAAAAAATAACAGCAGACACACACACACGTTGAGCTGTATGCAGCAGCAAATGCGGCGAATTAAAGAGTGAGAGAGAGAGAGCGCGGTGAAAACCGCTTTGAGCGTGGAGTAATTTAAGAGAACATTTTGAGGCGAATATTGAAAAAGAGAACTAAGAGAGCAGTAAAAGGGCCAAGTAGGAAATTCTCAAGGGCTGATAACATATAAAATTCAGTGAAAAACGTAAGGCTAAATGGGGAAACACAAAGAATTACAGGCTCCCAAAAACTTTAAGCAAAATTGCGGCGTAAGTGAAGAGAGCAACTAAAATAAGAGAGCGGGTGCCGCACATGAAGAGCGCCCACGAATTTGAGGCGAAAAACCCAACAGCAATGGTAATTGCGGCGAAAATCAAGAGCGCACACACATTCGACAAACGGATGGGTAGAAGTAAATAAAAAAGGAAAACAAAATGGTTAAATGTCAAGAAACTTTAATTTAAATCTCAAAGCCTAACCTAAATTGATTAAAATAAGGTTCAATTAAATTGAGATAAGCAAGTAAATTGAGAATGAGGAAACGTCTTGAAATTGCAGCGAAAATAGTAAGAGAGAGCATTGGCGACAAGAGAGAGAGAGAGACAGCGGCGAAGAGCAGCAGTCAGCAGGTCGCGAGGTGAAATGTTCACCCACACTTGCGCAAATTCGCGCGTGTGTGCTTTCTCGTGTGCTGGCATGCGCGTCACTCGCCGTCGGTGTGTGATTATGAGCGGCGAATTAATTTGGACGCTGCACAGTGGGACGGGTTACGTGACTGACCGGCGAACCGAACTTCCTTGGCATTTATTGCATGCCACACGCAAAGCGGCAAATTTGCAACGCGGCGAACAGGCGACCGCCGACAAAGAGAGAGAGAGAGCGGCAGAACGAACATACGATTGTGGTGAGTAAGTTAATGTGCGAGTGTGTGAGTGCACAAATCGATTGGCGAGCAAGAGAGAGGGAGAAGCGAGAAAGAGAGGGGCTGTGTACAGGTGGAAGCACAAGCAGGCGCAAAAGGGGGCGGCGGCGGGAAAGAGAGGGGACGAGCGGTAAGCGCTGATAATACAACCGTTTTTATTGTATTTATTTTTTTGTTTTATTCCGCATTCGAGGGCAAAAACAGCAGTTTGCCCAAAAAACAGCTGAGTAATATTTGATATCCGAAAGCAAAACATAAAAATAAAGAAACCCAGAACAAATTAAAGTGCAAATCGTGTAATTACTCAAACAATTTTATTCAAAAATTAAGTCAACGTAAACGTACGCTAATTAATCAAGCTGCTGTTCGTTTTCTTGCCCTCTCCAACACATTTATTTCTTAAAATTCCCAAGTTCTGGTTTAGGGAGTTTAATTTTCTTTGTTTCTTGTAAGAACTAATTTTTTAAGCGAAAATAGTTTATTCCTTTTGTACGATCTTTAAAAATAAGTAACATTTAACAACTATTTGTATATCTATAGGTAGTTTAAGGATTTTCCCCCTATGAAATTGCATTAAAAAAGTACTTTAAATGATACCTAAACTTAATAAAATATAAATTCTCTAAGAAATGTTGGACTTAATTTACAAAATATTTGTACAATTATTCCATCCCTTGGCTTAAAAAAAAAATTGTTTAAGATAGCATATTATCTTAATTTGGCAAGGAAATTAAATTTTATTATTGTTTAAGGATGGATATTATTGCATTTATTAAACTAATTCAGAATATAAAGAGCACGCTACCAATTAAAACGATTTAAATACCAATACGACCTTTTCAAGGCAAGCTTGTTATCGGAGATGCTGTAATGGAAATCACTTGCTTGGCTTGGAATTTTCTTTTTGCATTTGCCGCTTTTCCATGCTGACCTTGAACTTGCCATCGTCGCATCTTTTCATTGTGTGCTTCCGGCTTGCGAATAGCACACTTTCGGGCTGACCTCGGATATTGATTGCATCTTGCGAACATTGTGCATTGCGGATCGGTTCGATTACCAGATAATTAGTGTTTCGTCCTAATTACGAGGCCTTTCTAAAGGTCAGGCACTATTGAAAAGAAAGTACTTGCAGCTTGCTTGTTAACATTTTCCCGGAAAAATAAACTATCAAATAACCAAAATTAAAATAACACAAACGTGGAAGACCTAATATCTTGGCATCATTAAATCAAGGATAAATTTCTTGATTTTGCACAAATATCATATCAAATACGGCCTAACAAAATTTCATTTTAAGACGATAATTGGTAGAGTAGATACAATAATGAATGAATCATTGACCCAAAAACTCGTGTCACGCTTTTAAGTTTTAAGTAAACATTTGACGTTGGATTATCATATGAATACGATATTGATTGGATATAAAAGAAGTACATATATTGATTGTAATTTAATGTCTCTTGTTCACATATAAAGAAATATAATAAATACTTGATATGCATTTAAATGGAAATTGATTACTTTATGGTAAAGGTTTATTGGGGTTTATTGTACACATTTTAGGGAGAATTTAATAGATAAAGAAGCTAAAAAATGCTATAGGATTTCTAGATCCATCTTTCATTTACATCTGCTGTAAAATCCCTGCATGGATTCTAAATTTTAAAGAAGTTTATATAATATTTATTTATGAGGTTTTTAGACGAGTATTTCTTGGGTTAATTTTTGGTACCTTCAAAAATAGATTTTAAATAAAATCTCTTGCATGGACTCTAAAATTCTTAATGAGTATTTATTGACAAGTATTTATTGTCGGGTATTTCTTGGCGAGTATTTCTTGACGAGTATTTCTTGAGTTAATCCTTGGTACATTCAAAAATAGATATTAAATAAAATCTCTTGCATGGACTCTAAAATTTTTAATGAGTATTTATTGACGGGTATTTATTGACGAGTATTTCTTGGCGACAATTTCTTGGGTTATTTCCCTACATTTTTCACAGACTTAAATTGGAATTTGCCATTTTAACTAAATTTTTGCTTCAGTAATCCTTGCCTCTTTCCTTTGTTTTTGTATTTTCTGTCATCGGGTGATTGCTTAGCTCTAAAAATTTGCATAGCTATTAAAAATTGTTGAATCGATACTCACTGCATGTTTTGACGCCTCCCAGCACCAGACTCGGCGACTGTTTGTTGCCCTCGGCGAAGGAGGAAGTTCTTGGACGACCGCTCATCTTTTCGACTTCTTCAGCTTCTGTGCTTCTGCCTTCTTCCCCACTCGCGCGCTGCTCAAACCTTCTTCGACGTCGTTATCCTGCTGCTTCCTTCCTCTCTTGCTTCTCCTCTTCTAAGTTGAATCCTTGCTGCTGCTCCTGCTGCTCTTGCTGTTGTTGTTCTTGTTCTGGTTTTGGTCGGTGATTGGTTCTGTGTTGAATTAATTAGTTTGTTGTGTTTATTTATTGTTCTTGATATTGCTGCTGCTGCTGCGCTGCACGCGGTGCTGCTGTTGTTGTTGTTTATTGCAATTTAATTTGCAGCCAAGCGTCATTCAATTTCGTTTTCTTCAACTTTTTGCTTCATTTATTTATTTATTTCTTTCTTGTTTAGAGAATATATTTTACATTCACAACAAAAAAAGAAGTAAAAAACAACTATTGTTGTTTTTGTGGTTGTTGTTGTTATTGCTCCAGCCGCTGTTGTTGTTGTTGTTGATTTTTGTTGCTTATGCTTCTTCCTCGGCTGCTGCTGTTTTCCACCGGAAAATGCACGGCCATTGGCGATGCAAAGCAAGCCTTATTTTTGTTTTTATATATTTTATTTTATTTTATTTTATTTGATTTATTTATTTTATTATATTTTTTGTTCTTAAGTATTGTTTCTTCTTTATCTTTGTTGTTATATGGCGCTTTCCACTCTTTTCATATAGCTATTGTTTATTAAACACTATTCAAGGACTACAAATATGAACAATAAAAAAACAATAATAATATTCTATTCACTGTTGGGCAAGCAAAAGTATTTATTATTCACTATTAATATATCAAACTTGCTACTGAGAAATAAATAATAATATATTTTTTAAATATTTATTTAAAAAAAAATTACATTCACATGTTAAAATTGCACTTGTGTGAGTAAGAAGTAGAGCAAAGTGGAACAAACATAGCCAACTTTTTTTTTTAATTGCTCCATTAAAAATAGCTGACTAAAAAACAGCTTTTTAACTTTAAAAGAGTCTAGATTAGGCCACAGAATTATTATTATTTATATTTTTGATTATATTTTTTTGTCATTATTTCAATAAAATTGTTTTATTACTACTTTTTTTAATATTTGTTTTTATATTAATAACTTAATAAAATTGTTTTATGGCAACTTGTATTTGCATTGGCTTATTTTTTATATATTTAATTGGTTGCCGTTGTTTTATTTACTCTCACTCACTGACTCATTCACACTCTTCTTCGTTCATTATTCTGCATTCCGCATGCTTTTTTCTTCGTTCTTCCGTCTTTATGGCAAATCTTCTTGAATTCTTGGTTTTTCGCCTTTTTTTTCAATGTCGCGTGGTTGTTCTTTTTATATTTTTTATATATTTATTTCTTCTGTGATTTCCTCCTTAGTTGCACAACAGAACAAGGCATTTGTTTTTTTAGTTTCATTTTTAGTTCCTTTTTTTTTTTTTTTTTTTTTTTTNCTTTTTTTTTTTTTTTTTTTTTTAATTTACACCCATACAACAAGCACACACACACACAGACACAAAGCGGAACTGCAGTTATGGTCCAATTGGGAGTGCGCGCCTTTTCTCTTATTGGCAGCTCCTCAAAAAAGTGTCGGAAAGAGATGGCGATGGCTCCTTGCCTGCGCCTGCAAGTGGAGAGAGAGAGCGAGAAATTGGCATTTAGTTGTGTGTAAATTGCAAGTAAATTAAAGCTAAATGAGGCAAGGGAGAAGGGGAGTCAGGAGGGAGGAGGGAGGGAGAAAGGGTTGACTAATGGCCCCTAACTCTCCCCCCTCTGCCACGCCTGTGTCAACAATATAAATTGCCTCGTAATTCACAAACAGATGTTAATCAAAGTGGAAGAGTGGCAGCAGGGAGTGTGAGAGTGCGAGCGAGCGAGAGATGGATGGGCTGCGGGTCAGCTGAGAAAATCACAAAAACAAAAAAAAACAAGAACAAGAACAAAAACAAGAAAAGTTAGGTCAGTTCGGTAAGGGAGGCGGCCGGCAGCCGCAAAGCGGGTAATTTCGGTTGCGTTAGTCACCGAGGGGGCGAAGGTTAGGGCGTGGCCCGAAACAAACTGATTGACCTATTTGAAATTGCCACCCCTCCGAAGAGCCGAAGAACGCCTCCTTGCCCACAATAGATCCTCCTCCTCCTCCACCTCTGCCCCCCTTAAGTTCACCACAATAAAGCGCACACAATGGACCCCAAGGCCCAGAGTTGCATGCTATTATAATTATGTCCTGGCACACACACACACATAATAACAAAACATTTAATTATGTGATCAACTGTACACTTTTGCTGTTTAAATAATATTTGCTATATTTTTCCCTTGCAGAGGGTATTATGATTTTAGTCATAAGCATCTCCGACCCCATAAAGAGTCGATCTGTCCGTCTGTCCGCCTGTCTGTACGACAATTACTCCCTTAGTTCTTGAGCTTTCTTATTAAAACTTTGCAAATAGTCTTTTTTCTATTCCTATTAATATATAAGTAGGAACAGGTCAGAATGGAACACTATATCTTATACCTGCCATAGGAACGATCGGTACGATTTAAAAGATTTCAGATTATAACTTAAGATATGATCCCTTAATTTTATTTGTATTATTATCTGCAAGAAGAATTAATAATCTTTGGTTTGGTTGGCAAAGCTAGTTTCCTTTCTTAGTTAGATGAAGGAATACTGATGGTGTGGTGCCTGTTCCTATTTCCATAATTTGTCAGGTGTATCTGGAGCAGATCTGTAGCTGTGTAAACGAATTTTTCTATGGCCAGGCCTACAGGGTCAATTGCAAGGCTTGCAACTAGTAGGTCACTTGGGCCCAAAATCGGCATGTTGTTAGCTGGGGGCTGTAAAGTATTGGCTTCTGACTCTCTTTGGTGGAGAGGAGTGGCCGTAAATGAATTTCCGGACTATTAGGTGAGATTTGTGGGTTAAGTATGGCTTTGAGCTTACGCAGGATTCCTGCTTGCTACACGGGAACTTCGGGATTACTTAATATTGCAGAGAAAAATTTTTGGACCCCCAACATCTGGTAAATTTGGGTTTCTAAAATATACGCTACTTTCGACACCATTTTGGATATTTCTATGGCTTAAGCTTGTTACAAAACTATTTAAAATAAATATTCTTAGTACTGTTTGATTAACTGAAATTTAAAATAAATGAAAGTAGTAAATATTAGAAAAAAATTAAAATTAAATTTATTTTAATTTAATTTTTAAATACTCTCATAAAAGGTTAATACAAAATTTAAGTATATACATTTTCATTAAAAATGAGAAAAATGAATGATTAATCAATTAATTAAAGTAAGAAATCATCTTCTTTGGTGGAAAATATATTCAATATTGTATGAATATTCCAAGGCAAGTATTATTTAGTGGTGATTTCATTTGAAGAACTTAAGCTGCCCCTTCTGAACATGCGAAAACAATTCAATTAGGACACGTCGCCCCATGAGTCCTTTGACAAAGTGTCCTGCAGCAGCAAAAAAATAACGAAAAAATAAGAGAGCGACGAAAGCGCTAGAGAAAGAGAGATGGCCGTGTGCCAATTGCCTGCGACCGCCTGACAATGACACCATTTAATTTTAAATAGATCAACAACAAAAGCGCTCTCCAAACGGCCCCAAAGAGAGGCAGATTCAGTCCCAGAGAGAGAGAGAGCAAGAGACAGAGGGAGAGCGGGAGCGGGAGTGAAGGAAGAAAGGGGAGTCACGAATTTATGGGTTTCCACCACGCAAACGAGCAAACTGCAGGCAATAAATTTAAGACCAATAAAGGACAAGTATAAGTATAGAAACATACAACAAAAAAATAGCAAAAACTAAGGGTCAAAGTTATCCTTGTAACATTAAGAGTCCTGCGGAATATTAATAGTTTTGGGAAAATTGCAGATATCATTCAGAAAATTCCATAAATGTAAGAAGCAATTATTGTAATTAATTAATTCATTACAAGTATTACAAAAAGAAAATAACATGGAAAATAAAAAATACACATTAAAAGCCAAGCTTTCCTTGAGAGCTATAAAATATCCATAATTATTAAGAGAAAATATGGCTTATCTAAAAACTATTGCCAAAGCTAGCTATCTCGTTACATGTGCAGAAAAAACCTGGTTTTAAATAAAAGATTATATTTTTTAAAAAATACTAACGAGTAGCTTCTCCCTCTCTTCTCTTCTCTTGCCTCTAAATCTTTTGTTTTTTAATCAATATTACCTTTGTTCACGCTGTCGCAGAGGTTTACATTAAAAATTAAAAAACCTTCAGCTTAAAGGGCATATAAATAAATGATGAGAAGAAAAAAACAGAAAAACAAAAAAGTGACAAATTGCAGGGAATAGTAAGGAAAAGGGGGGGAAAACGAGGAGGCGAGGAAAAGCGTCAAAGGGCAGTCAGTCCGTCCCCCAGTGACTTGCAAGAGAGTGTGGAAAAGATGGCAACCACTGGCGACTGGCGACACACCGACGATGACAACGAGGACGCTTTCGTTGCTTTTCGTGGCTGTCGTCATGCGACTGCCGCCATTTGACCCACAAAAACCAAATGCCGCAGCGCCGAAAAGGTTCTCCAATTTCCAAGTCAACCCCCCTCCCTCCCAAGCACCTTCTCCCTCCCATCCCTTGAAAACTAAATCGTAAGCTCATTTCCATTCATTCAATTAGCTCATTCAAAATTTGACCGAAAAAAAGTGTAGGAAAAATGTGAAAGAAAAGAAAAAAACAAATAAAAATAATACAAATAAAATAAAGCACAAAACGAAGCCGAGAAGAAGAAATGGAATGAGGCGAAGGTCACTTAACCCATGGAAATTGCGTGTTTGAGCAAAGTAAATTCGCGCAAAGCCAGCGCTCAATTCGGTAATTAATTTTTTTTGAAAGGGATATTTTTGCGTATTCGAGGAATTTGGCCCAAATTGAAATTAAGTTGGACAATTGACTACCAGCCGGTCGGCTTAAGTGATTACTTTAATTCGTGGCCTAAATGGATTGAAAGCCGAAAAAGGTCCACTGGGCAGCATTTAATCTTCAACTTATCGGGTTGAGGCTTATTATTTTTTAAATTATTATTATTTATTCCTATAATAACCTTCAATTTACACAGAACAATGCTACAAAGAAATTTACACTGAATTCAGTACCTCCAAAGACTTTATTGCATACTTTTAGACACAGTTTAAAGGGTTTTCAAAACTACTAATTTATGTATCATATATATTTATTATAATATATTATTTTTAAGGATAATTCATTGCTTTTCTCAGGCTAGTTTTTCTTTCTCAATGAATCGATAGATAGATAAACCAAGAATTTGTAAGTCACTGATTTCAGAGCTGTTACAACTTGTAAAAGATCAAAGGAAATGCATATCTACGTGTCACATCTAATAACCTTTTCTTTCATGCAATGATGCTGCTGACGGGGCTTCATAAAATTATCGATCGGTGGGTACAATTTGTGAGCATTGCGGCTGCCTGCCTGGCGACAAAAAAAAAAAATAAATTAAAAAGGAAAGACTACTAAATACACAACAAAATAAGGAAAAGAGGAAAATCAATGCCCGGCCAAGGGGGTAAGAGAGGGAGAAATGTTTGTGTGTGTTTGTGACCACACTCCAGAAAGTATGCTATGGCATTTCGGCAGCAAACATTTCCCCCGCCACCGCCATCGCCCACCAACAACCCCACATTTACGCCCAACGCCTCCAAAGCAAAGCGAATCCATCAAGGTTAAAAGCGTCAAGGCAAACATTTTGGCTGAAACCAAAAAGAAGGGGCTGAAAGCTGAAGCTGAAACGAGAGAGTGACGACGCCGACAACCCACTCTCTTCATCTTTTTTAATTATTTACACATGAACAAAAGAACAAGAAAATTATTCACAAACCTCGAAATGAAGGTTTTCAGTTATGAGACTCATCTCAAAATTAATTTCATGAATTGAACTAATTTCCTCAGAGCATTGATTCCATGTGAACTCTGTGCAAGTTTTGTTTGCCTTTTGTTTGGCTTTCAATCACTGCTTGAAAGCATTAAACTTCTGGCATATTGGCAGTTCCAATTCCCTTGAGCTTAAGTCTAATTGAATTTAAAATGGAGAAGTCAGTCAGTCATATGAAGAACACCTTCGTTTCGTTTTGGAAAAGGTCAATATGAGGGAAGCACTGAATGAAATTGGAATTGTTTATTTTTTTAGATATATAATTTAAATTAGAGCAGGTTAATAGGGACCAGTGAATAGAAATCGATTTGAATACTTGATACAGGTGTTCTAATTGCATTTTAAATGAAGTCATAGAGTAATAAGTACCTTCGTTTGCCAGAGGTTCCAATTACTCTCTGAATTTATAGGTTTATTGTAGTGTTTCTCTAGAAATTCATTGTAAATAATAGTGATAGTATTTTTTAGGACATCAAATTTATTGATTTGGGTTTCAAGGGCGATATATTTTGTACAAAATCTGTTATGATTGAGATTAAAAATTGGAAAATAATATAAAGAAGTAATTTATAATACTTAAAGCCATTGAACGATTTTACATTGATTTTTTTACGGTGTAGGCCTTTGTTTACTGGCGTTCGATTTCCCAAAAGCCATTAAACTATTGGCAGGCCACTCGATGATTCCCCCGAGTTCGCTTAATTGAATTTAAAATGGAGCCCCGTATGAACACCTCCCTATTTGGTAACCCCCTTTTTTTTTTATTTGTCCGAGGTATTCATGGTATTCCACCCGCGCCGCCCCCCTTTCCCTCCTCGGCATCTGAAAAAAAAATTAAATGAGAAACCCACTGAAACTGTCGCCAATGGGGATTATTTTTGGCAAAAAGAAGGCGGGGTTCGTCGTTCCCTGTCGCATTTTCCTCTCGCTTTTCATTTGTTGTTGGACTTTGCCGGCTATTTTCGCGTGCTTTTCACACGTATTTTTAGTTGGCTTTATTTATTGATACACGCGCCCCAACCCAACAACGAACAACCAACAACCAACAGCAAGAATTACGAATAAAACGCATGTCGCCTTTCCCCTTACTTCTTTCCCATGCCAATTACTTCTACTTATTGTTAAGGTTCCAAGAGTTGGGGCATCGGGCTTATTGTTTTAATAAATAAATATCAAAGTTAATGGCTTTACAAATATTATTTCAAGCCATATTTTCAATAGAACCCTCTTTATATCGTATTATCTGAAGGATTCCATTGAAGACTATCTAACTATCATCTATCTATCTATCGTAACACCTGTCGCATGAACTATTTCTTAGTCACTTCTCAACAACAAAAGTATCAATGAGAGAGAATAGCCAGAGAGAGCCCAAGCAAATGACATACACCTACGTTTTTATATTAAAATCAAGCAACAAAGAACCCTAATAGGAGAAACCAATCATAATCTTATCGGCTGTATGTGCCAGTATGCAGGAGTTTTAAATCTCTTGTATTTTTCGCACTTTATTCTTTTGTTTCGAAACAAATGCACAATAACAAGAACCACAAGGCATATTTCCAGGCCGATTGTATCAGCAGATAGCAAAAGTGTTCATATTCCTAGATTACCCAAGAAACGAGGGCCTTTGTAGGGGATTTTTTTTATTATTATTTTATTTTCATTATTTTTTTTGCGGTTGTTCATTCTCGCTTTGTGCGATCACTGATCGATGATTGAGAGGCCTGGCTTTGGTTGTTTGCTGTCTCCCTCGATCTTTGCCACTGTTTCGAAACTATTTAAGCTATTAAAAAAAAAAACAATCCTCATAAATAACAAGCTTCCAGTTAAGCGTATATTGACTTTGGCCTACTTTTAGCTGTAAAGTTTGTCGTTAAAAAGAAATATCTATTAAGTAAATAGTTAGTTTTAACGACCCTTCAAGAAGATAATTTATTCTAGCTTGTAGTATTTTTCAGGCGCCATTGTTGAACAAATAATTCACTTTTAGCTCTTGACATATTTACTTACAATTCTGCTTTTCTTAAATTTCAAATGTTTCTTTAGTTTCAAAGGTCAACAGTCTAAATAAATTAGTTTATTGATATTATTATGTTGTGGCAACCGTGTAATTATGGCTGACATTAATTTGTAAGCAAAATATATGATAATTAAAAAGCTAGTACATTCTATAGGTCTATATTAACTCTTTTTGTGCCCTAACCTCTAATATTACTTGATTTTAAATACAATGCAAGAGTTAACTCTAGTTTTGATTAAGTTTATTTCAAAATAATTTATAATTTATATTTTGCCAAGTAGAATCGGCCTGCTTAAGTCCAGAACTCTTAGATATTAAACCAGTTTTTGGCATTTAATTGTTATTTTTGTGGATATAAAAAGAAATAGATTTAAAACAATTTAAAACGACCAAAAAAATGAATAAAAGTGTAGTGCCATTGTATATATTTTAATGCCAAAACTTACTCTTTTCTGGTGCAAGTTTTTTTGGAAAACCAACTAACACACACGCGCACACACCCACCAATAAAAAAAAGTAAACAAAAAATGGGTCTTTAAAATTGCCTAGAAGCTTTCTTTTGCATTTCAATTTCAGTTTGATGACTGGAAAATCGAGTTTATTGCTTTTTTCTTTTGCTGCCGGCATTCATAAAAATGCAAATTTAAAAATTTGCGATGCCGCCTACACCCACACAATAGGCACACACACAGTTGCGAGAGAGAAACGCACGTGACACACACACACACACACACGCACACAATTATGTAATGCTCAGCAGCTGTTTTAATTTTTTTTTCGCCAATATAAGCCAATGCAGGGAATAAAAATATAATGGCCAAAAAAAAATTACAAATAAAAAGGCGAACCGCTGGTGGTAAATGCGAAAATAATTGTGAAGAACGTGGAAAGACGGCAGCGCGGAAAATTCGCATTGATTTTGAGCCCGCTGCTGGCAGAATTCGACTGACAAAACGGACAGAACGCTAAAAGGCAGAGGAAAGCTGAGAGCCAGACAGTCAGTGACAGAGAGAGAGAGAGCGAGAGAACGTTCTCCGAGTAGGCGAGCTAAAGAGCGGTCACAGGAGCTCAGCGAAAGGAGCACAGGATATCGCAGTCTGCGTCGACGCCAGCAGAGCGGTGACGGCGACGCAACGCAACTAGTGCGACATCCGCGACAGTGTTTCTCGGTCAACGTTGACGCCGACGCCGCTGTCTCTGCAGCTGCTTCGGCAGTCGTTTTACAACACTGTCAAAGTGACACTGCAATCGATTAACGAGCAGAAAAATGATGTCAGCACAGACATTTTCCCGCCAAAAATAGTAAAATCAATAATAATTCGAGGTAGATATTGTTTTTATAAGGATAAATTATATTTTAGTAATATCCTTCATATGTGAGTAGTTTAAGGAACATTTTCAAGAATACAAAGATTAATTTTTGTATTCAATCGAAGGAATAAGTGGAATTTATTCCATCCTCTAATTTTAACTTTGCAAATCAATAGGAAAATAGCAGATATTTTAATGGATTGAAAGTTTAGGAATTCCTTTATTCACAATTTCATTCCTAGCATCTGTCAACAATCGATTGCATTACCTTTTGTAATCGATAGTTATTAGCAAATCAAAAAGACGATAAATATTGTATTAATAACGAGACATCAGATATATTTTTTATCGAAATATGAATATTTAATATTCCTGCAAAGGATGGAATAATCGATAAAACGTTGGCGGCGTGCAAATTGTGTACAAAGTATCGGAATGGAAGTGGAATGTCACGCGCAGGCGAAGGACATCACTCACACACACACACAACGTACGTGTGAGTAGTGTGAAAGTGTTGCCAACGAAACGCAAAAACCGAAGCACACACACTCACACGCACTAGGAAAACAGCTGTGCCCAAAAAGTTTCAACTTTAAACTGTTTATTTCCTTTGGTTTCTTTTTATTTTTGACAGTGGCGTTGCCAGGCGATTCACGCACACGTGCACAGGAAGTTGACAACACTGGCTTTAGTCGTGTCTGTGTGTATGTGCCCCTGCAAAAGTTTGTGGGCGTTGGTGTCCATGTGTGCCTCTGTGGGTGTGATATCGTGCCATCGAATAGCGTGCAATAGTCAACTCTCTCTCGCTCTCCTGCCTCTCCGTCTTCCCATTTGCACTTACAGTTACTTCCTTCCTCTGCTGCTGCTCTCTTCCTCTTGGCCACCATCCTGCTCGCACCCTTGCAACCTCCAGGCCAAGGAATTTGCTTTCTACAGTGAAGCCTTGCCAATGCCGGACAGGTAAAAGTAAAAAGTAACTAGTTATAAGTGTTATAACAAAAAAAAAAAATCCAAAAATGATTATTAAATCTAGCGTATTACGATTTTATATTGCGTCAGTTTGTCAATATCCGGTAAATATCCAATAAATGACTCTCTTAAGTTTCTCTATTAAACAAATCTAAGCTCTAAGACCCTGTTTCTCGTCTCCCTGTTAAAATTTCTCGCACAGAAAAGCATCTGCAAATAAGGTGGACTTTTTACGTTAGTTTTTTCAAAAACTATTCAAACTACAAGCCGATATTGACTGTATTTGTTACCAAGCACGCCCCCTTATCCATATGTATAATCGCCATACATTGCTGGGAAAACAAAAGGATAGAACATTTTAGAATAATGTGCTGTCGTCATTTTCAATGTCACTTTCAGTGCAAACGTTGCACTTTGCAGCCACAATAATGAAATACACAACAACAGGCGCGCACACAAAGAGTTTTCGCACAAATTTCGCTTTATTTAATTTAAATTCCTTTGACCGGCAGACTGTTAATTTTATGGAAACGTCGCCATAGCCGCCAACGGACGTCGTACAGTGGAAATTCAATAATTTCAACCATTATCAGAGTCGTTGAGGAATCATAAATCAAATATAAAAGCCAATTGTGTTTTTTATGAAGCATCAGTGCTTCTTTCTTAACTATTCTATTGGGGATATTTTATTGAAGAAGTTTTCAGATTTAGTTTTAGGAATATGCCACAGCTAAGAACATTATTTATAAGTGTTATTGCGGAAACTAACATAGAAATATATGTTTACTGGACTAAATAAACCGGTCCAAGCTTTGTTGGAGTTTAAATATATCTCTATTGGCAAAACCCTCGTTTAGGAATTAGTCCTGTACAATCAATTATCGTGACAGTGAACCACAGAATGAGTTATTTCCCACCTTTTAAATAACAAATAAAAAGAAGCTATTGACGCACTTTCAGTCGGAATCTTTACCGCTTTCCCAGTGGAAATTGTTTTACTAAACGAAACAAAACGGCACTCTCAGGCAAATGACGTTAATACTAATTTGAATGCAAGTTAAATGGTTGTAGACCCCATAATCAAACCTATAATTGGTGTTATAAAACCCACAACTCATCAGGTGATCAAATATAGAAATAGCAAAGATCAAAATCGCGTGAGAAACACCACTTTAAACCATCTTGGATATGGGGCAAATATTTTGCAAGTAATTGTAAAATAATACCATTAATGTGTAATAAAATCAAGCTAACAGTGTGATAAATCAGATTTATTTCGTACTAAAAAAATTTTAATTACTATAGTTTTTTAAAGAAAAGAAATATCTTGTCTGGCAGAACTTAACTTCCTAATAACACAGGATATTATTTAAGATTTTGTACAATAATAACTTTAAATTAAGTTAATAAAAATCATTTAAATTAGTTTTTATTAATAGTCGTATTTAAATATAAACTGAATTAAAATACTCGTTTTTAAAATTAAAATTACTATAGTTTTTCAAAGAAAATAAATATTTTGTCTGGCAAATCTTAATTTTCTAATAACACGGGATATTATTTAAGATTTTATACAATAATAACTCTAAATTAGGTCAACAAAATTTTTTAAATTGATTTTTATGAATAGTAGTATTTGAATATAAACTGAATTAAAATACTTGTATTTTCTATATCTTAATTGCGTGAATAACATTTGTTTTTATTCCTCGGTTTCCTCTGTTCTCAAATTATTTAAAAGAACTAATAAATAGGAACCAAGAATAGGTAACTAAAAATCCTGTTATTTGTATTTGTATTACTTTTAAGTCCTTTTAGGACTTATTTTGCGATTCTCCATAGCCCAGGATTTCACCGGGGCTTGGTTATATTTATATTCCTCGGGATCTACTCACTTGTTTTGACTATTGGCTCCACTGTGCGCCGGCAGTGCCGCTGACGTCGACGTCAACGTCGACGCAGTCGTAGGCGTGGGCGTAGGACAAACAACAATATGCAGCTAGCTCGCGCTTTGGCGTGTGTGTTTGTTTGCTTTTTGCAACAATTCGCATTATATTTGCGATCCCATCCTTTTGTTTGTTATTTTTTTTTTTACTTTGCTTGCTTGCAACACTCGAAAAAAATGATTCGATTATCGGAGGCACGCACACACACCACGCTGAGAGAGAGACACGCGACACTCACGGATACGGCACACACACACATACACATGTACACTTGTTCACCACAGTGAAGGTTCTGACGTCGTCGGCAGCGGCAGCGACTGCGCGGCCGGCAGCGGGTGTGCTTGTGTAACGCAATTTCCTCGCTTTCCCAGAGCATGTGTGCGTGCGTTTGTGTGCATTTGTGCTGAGCAGCAACAACAAAAAATATCACCTCAAATTCGCAATTAATCTATTATATCGTGTATTAATTTCAAAGAATTTCCACCAACGCACACAAGAAAAAAAAAAAAGAAAAGGCACGCATGGTGTGAAAAGAAAAAACTAAAGTAAAGAAGAAGCACACACACACACACACAAGCACATGTACGGCGCACGCACACAGAGGAGAGCGGCGCTTATTTATTTCGAAAGAAAATTATTAATGCTAGATTTGCTCGCTTTTCGCGTCTATGTATACGTTTTCCTTCGTTTTTTTCAGTTTTTTCCTTGCGATTCATTTCCATTTTTTCGATTGCTTTCTTTTACTCACAATCGCACTCACACACACACACACTCATGCACGCTCTGCTGACTTTTTTTTTTTTGTCTTTTGCTACACCTTGCTTCCGTTTTTTGTACCTTTCACACTCGCTTCGCGCAAAGAGGCGAAATGGGAATTAGAATAAAAAAAATAATAAATTGGGGAAAGTCGAGGAAAACTCCCGTATGTTGCGGCACTTTTTCTTTCGGTGTTTTTTTCGAATTTTTTTTGTTGTATTTTGTTTCGCACGAGAATTTTTTTCGTTGGCACTTTTTGCTACGTCCGCTTTGCACGCTCGTTTAGCGCCACCTCCGCTTTTAACTCCTTGTTCTCGTTCTAATTACTTTTACTTTACTTTACTTACAACGCGTGCGTTTCAATATTTTTTGTCGGTTTTATCGGTTTTTTTTTTTCTTTTTTGGCACTTTGCACTCTTGGCGTTCTCTCGCTCTTCCCGACTCTCGCCCTCTCTCGCTCGCTCTGACGGTTCTCTGGGTTATTCGTGGATTTTCTTTTATTTTTTTTGTCGGTTTTCTTTTTGTTCTTTTTCGTTTTGCGGACAACAAAAAAAATATCTGTATATTTTGTTGGGGGAAAATGATTATTTATCGATATCGGAGGCGAAACAAATCGACTAATGGCGGCGGCCCGCTATGTACATACATATACATATATATATCTCTGAACCGAGCGTGTGTATGCGTGTGCACTGCAACAACAACAGCACTCACTAACAGCAGCAGCAGCAGCGGCAACAACAACAGGCATACGGCAGCTACTTACACTTTCACTAAAAAACGAAAAAATAATATACATATAGTGCGCCGCGCGATCCCTTGCTTCGTGTTTTGTTGGCAACTAAAAATGCGTTTCGATTGCCCAACGCGAGAACATTGCACGATAATTAGTCGGTTATTCGATTGGATTTTGGTAGGCGTACGGTTTTTTTTTTTGTCGGCTGCTTGCTTTTGCCTCAGCTTCTGTTTCGCTGCCTGCTCTTTCACTGCTGCTTCGCAATCGGTTTTTGCTGTGTGCGCAGTGCAATCGATAGCAGCGATAACACAGTGCTGTTAGACGCGCGCTGGAATTAACAGTTACAGCGATAGGGGTATTCCGACTGCTATTGAATAATTTTAAAATTGTAATTTTCATTTCCCCCCTTTCCCTTTAAAAATGATACATTAGACTTGTTTTTTGTTTACCACTGTATAACATATTGCCCTATAATTGATTTAATATTTATAAATATTGTATAATAACGTATGTATGCGGCGTAAAATCTTGGAAAGAGTTGTAACATTCTTATAAGTACGCGGGAAACAAATAAAGAAAATACACGGGGAAATACCGGGGTTGAAGGAAATAATAATAATACGAGGGGCGGAGGGCGGTCTCCTTTTGGCCAAACAACAAACAATTAACGAACGACGGTTATTTTCTTAGTAGGGAATCTGGTTCTGGTAGTACTGGATCATGTCGTAGGTACGCGTGCGGAAGTTCTGGTACGAATTACGGATGACGGACAGCATGTGGGCTGCCGCCTCCTTGTTATTCTTGGTGGCCACAAAACGCTGCTTCAGCAGATTGATCGTCTGTCCACGGAAGCACGGCAGTCCGGTGTCAAGCATCAGGGATACAAGCGAAACAATCGCATCCTGATACGGCCGGACGGCGAGGAAGGCCTGAACGCACAGCTCGCAGAACCACTTGAAGGCGGGCGAGTCCATCTTCCCGCCCATAATCATGACCATTTCGTCGGTGAGCTTCATGTCCGGCTCGAAGCCGATATTTCCACCCGGCGAGGACTCGAACATGAAGCCAAAATCTGCTCAGTTTGTAGGGATTAGTGAATAAAGAAGGAATCTGTAGAGGAGGACCTACCTATGTGTATGATGTGTCCATCCTTGTCGATCATGATGTTGCCATTGTGGCGATCCTTGATCTGCAGCAGGTACCCAATCAGCGAATAGGCGGCCATGGACTTGACAAAGTTGGCCCTAGCGGCCTGGAACTCCTTGGAGCTCTCGTCGCCATACTGATGCTGGAAATACTCGGACAGGCCGCTGTCTGTTTGCCGGCCCAGCTGGTCCCGGGATTTGGCATTGGGAACGCACTCAATGACGCCGCACTAGGAGGGGGGATTTTGAGCTTAGAGATTAGGAATTCGAGCTCTGAGAGAGGACTTACCCCCGGCGCCGTGGCCACCACGCGGTAGGGAAACAGGAACAGGTCTAGGCCCACCTGCTGGAAGATGTTCTTGAAGATGGTGATCACCTGGAGGGCCAGCATGTCCTGCCGCACATCGTCGCCCACCTTGAAGATGGCCGCCTGCCAGGACTCCACGCCCAGCGTCATCTTGGCATCCTCCTGGGAGTTCTAGAGGAAAAAGAAAGGGTTAAGGAGGTTGCCAGAGGCTTAAGGAGGTTCCCAGCAGCCTTAAGGAGCCCCAACCTACCGGATTATTGGACACCTCCATGGCCCTGGTCTCCAGCTCCGTAATACCACACCTATAAACCCGGAACCTGGCCAAATACGGCGCCTTGGCCGCACTCTGCATGGGCGTGCCACTGCTGTAATCAATATCCAAGACCATGGCCTCCGGATTCGAGGGCAGATAACAGCCGCCCTGCACCTTAATCCTGCTCAGCGCAGCCAGACACGCATTCTTCCGCTCAATGCCCTTGGGGAACGAACGAATCTCCCCGGACACCGCTGTGATCTTGCCAAAGAAGTCAAACTCTCGCTCGTAGAACCTCTTGGCCTGGCCCGAGAAGGAGGAGATAATGCTCAGCGAGAGCTGATCCAAGGCCTCATAAAGATTGGGATCCCTGTGCTGCTGGTCCTCGTCCATGTACATGTTCGTCTGCATGTTCCAGATGAGCTGATGCGCCACAATCTGCGAGCGCCGCGATATATTCTTGATGAACTCCACCACATAGCCCATGGTGTCGTGCCTCAAAGCCTGCACCAGCTGGGGGATGTACGGGAGCACTGACTCGGCAGGATACGAGGAAAGGGTCTTCACTGCATACTGCGCAGTCAAAGGATGCGAGGGATACTGGCGGGAGAAGTAGGCCAGAGCCTGTATGGGCGTCACGGGCGACCAGGAGAGTATGTAGACCAGATCCGGGCTCTCCTGGAGCAGGTTCTTGGTGGTGCACAGGTACTTGAGGGCCTCGGGAATGTGGCAGACGGCAATGGGATCGGAGCAGACGAGCCGCGAGACCTCCTCGTCAATGATCTCGGCATTCTTGATGCGCTGCGGCAGGAAGACGGCCAAAGCGGGATTATAGCACCAGGCCAGGCGGGCATAATCCCGCCAGACATTGGGCTTGTAGGGGCGAGTGCGCCACTCGGTGATTTGTTCCTCTCCTTAGGGATTGGAGGGGGATTAGAGGCTATTACAGAGAGAGGGAGAGAGAGAGGGACTCTTACCTGGCACCTGGAGATCCGGCAGACTGTTTGGATTGTACCAGGTAATGAGGAACTCCAGCTCCACGGCCAGCAGCTCCAGAATCAAATTGCGCTTCTTCATGTAGTCCTTGTCGTACGAGTCCTTCTGGTACTGCAGCCGCTTGGAGCGATTCGAGCGCTTCGACAGCGTCGAGGTGGAGTGCGGAATGGTGTTGTACCAGCCGCTGGTGCTCCCACCCCCAGCCATGCCCATGGCATTGCCACTGGTGCTCATGGAGCGCCCATAATCCGAGGCCATTCCCCCACCCCCACTGATCAAGGAAGCCGTCTCTGGATTGTGTCTTACAGCCAGCATCTGGGTGGAGCTCACAGAGGCATTGGTCAGGTCGTAATCCCCCACCTCGGAGGTCACCAGGTGCTTCTTCTCGCTGCGCATGGTCTGCCAGAACTTGAGGAGGATGAGTATATCCTCCAGTAGCTGCTCCCGGCTCTGATTCGGGCAGGTGGGTGGCCCACAGAAGTAGTCCAAGGCATTCGAATAGATCCTCTCCCTCAGAATGTTCCTGGCCAAGGACTTGGGTATGGTGTTGCCCTGCAACAAGGACAAGCCGCACTGCAGCAGCTTGAAGCGACAGCCCACCGTGGAGACCTGCCTATTCTGCCTGCTGCTCTTGAGGATGGGAAGACAGCGATGGAGCAGCAGGCAGAACATCTCCACCTTGTCCCGGTTACAGTACTTGGCCGTGTCCACCATCTCCGAGAGCAACTGCAGCCAGATGAGGTGGGGAGCTATCAAGATGGGCTTGCTGACCAGCCGGCAGCCCTCGTAGGCGGCCAGGGGATGGGTGACCTCCGTTTCCCAGGCAAACAGACCCATCCGCTTCTCGAACGTCGTCTGCCAGGCGCTGACCATCTCCTGGATGAAGCAGAGCTCCAGATCCTGGCGGGCAGTGAGCACCCACTGCCAGCACTCTACGGCCGTCTCCATGGCTGACTCAGTGAAGAGCTCGAGCTGGGAGCTGGCCACAGCGTGGAGGAGCTTCCTATCGATCTCCGAGCAGATGATGAGGTAGGCCGTGGCCCGCCACAAAGCGCCCCGATGCCTCGCATCGCTCTTCTCCCCGCAGGCCTCCCACACATCGCTGACCAGGCGGTCGGCCAGGCCCACCTTGTCCTGCTCACTCAGCACGGACAAAAGGCCACTGATCTCCCCGGCATACTTACTCCTTAGGCAGAGAACCGAGACAAACCTGGGCGTATCCGAGTTCACACAACTGGGACGCTTGCTCAGGGTCCCTGTGCCTGTGCCCGGATGCAGGGCACTGCTACTCACCACCGAGTCAAAGGCCAAAGCCAGGCCGCTGTGGTGGGCCAGCACGGGTGTGGGTATCTGGTTGGGATACTCCTGCAGGTGCGAACGCGTGGATCTCGGGGCCCACTTCATGGCCTCGTTGACAATGCCCTGACAGCGATCGGCAAAGTCCTTGAGGCGCAGTTCCCTGGCAGGCAGCGAGTCCATCAGCTGCAGGGTGTAGGGCGTAGAGACCACCCTCAAGGTGGGCGTCTCCTCGTTGGGATCCAAGCTCAAGGAGTAGGCCAGCAGTTGGAGTATATCCAGCATGCACCAGAGCACGCGGCGATTCCATAGAAGATGAGGGAAGCGGTCCACCAGGAAGGAGAGATACTGATCGGCCACCACCTGGATGGGCTTGTGGATGTGATTGAAGTAGACCAGCAGCAGGGTGGCCTGCGACTCCAGAACCTTCTCCCGGATCTCATCGTGGGCGTACAGGACATTGCGGAACTTCTCAAAGACCTGGTCGGCCACGCTGGGGAAGAGAGAGGGAGAGAGGTGGATTAAGCACTTTTTCAGAGCAAGAAGTACTTGAGAAAGTTAATTAAACTTTAATAAAAAATGTCTAGGAACTTTGGGTAACTTTTAAAGTAATTTATCCAAGAAACAATGCTTAATCCCTCTTTCTTAAGGTCCCAGTTAGCTATCTGTGCGAAAAAGTTTAAGTTTACATAAACTTGTCGTTAAAGCAAACCGGTTTTCTCAACGCCTTTAGTTTAACTGTACGAGCAAGCCTAACAGAGTGCTGTTAAACACCTAGATGTGCTGCAAAGCGCAGGAACAGGCACAGGGTATGCCTTTTTTTCTTTGTCAGTCCGCTTTAAGCAATCAGCTGTCATTTTGTCAAGTCGACAGGAAGTCTGAGTCCTTGTTAGCACGAAGAAACCACATTTTCTTAACAAAGACTTTATCTGTTCGATAAATTTTAACAGTGAAACGAGAAACTGACCCTTAAGTCATTTTTAAACCGAGATAATTAGTTTCTTCATAAAAAAAAAGTGTTATTTAAAATGGGGAAAGGGATTAGGATTAAAGGGAGATCTTTCCCCCCCCCAAAGGCTGTATCCTTACCACTTGACACACTGCCAGATCCCCGTCTTGTCCCTCTGCAACGCCGTATCACACAGATAGCTCATGATGGGCTCCAGACTGGGTTCATCCGCATTCTCCACGCGCAGCATCTCCAGCCAGTAGACGCTCAGCAGGTAGGTGCACTGGGCAAAGGTCAGCTTGTTGATGGCCGTGGCCACGTTGTCCGTAGAGTGCTCCAACAAAACCAAGATCTGACTGCGCAGCTCGTTCACCGAGTCGCTCTTGATGGCCAGCGTGTAGTTGAGCTCCCGCATGTCCGACTTGTGGGCATTCTGCGAGATCAACAGCGGCGATTTGGCCGCTATCTGCTGGACACCCTGATACCAGTCCGCCGGCCACAACCGGGCATTGGTGAACCCCATGACCACGCAGTAGGCCCAAAAGTCCTTAAACAACTTGTGTAATCTCTGGCGAGGATTCTTGATCGGTGGGAGGCGGCGCACCAGTACCGCAATCACCGGTATGAGCATGCCCAGATTGCCAGCCCTTGAACTGGCCTTCTGGGCGCCCGGCGTATTGTCGTAGCTGCGCTCGCCATCCAGCCCGATCTGCACAAAGAGCTCCAGCAGCTTGCCCAGCAGCTCCAGCATCTCCGAATCTCCCTGGATGTTGGCCGCTATGTTCCCCAAGGCATTCACTACCGCATCGGAGACGTGATGGAACTGCTTGCGGTGCTCCGGATCCGAGGTGTAGGCCAGCGAGGCCGACTGCACTGTGACCCGGGAGAACATCTTCATGATCTCGTCAAAGACATGCGTCTCGCACTGCGAGATTATCATGCAGCCCAGTTGGTCCACAATCAGGGCATTCTGCTCCGAGGGGACCTTGCAGAAGCGCTGGATGAAGAACTGCAGGATGTTCTGGGTGGTCTTTGAGGTGTCCTTGAGGGCCACGGCCACATGGCCCAGCATCACGATGATGTTGAGGCTTACGAGGTTGGATTCGCTAAGGGGAAAGGGGATTTTAAGGTGATTTACAGAACCCTTAAAGGATTTAAGATATCAATAATAAGTTATGAAATATTCTTGTGACTGACGCAATAATTTAAAAGTAGCGGCAGGATATTAAATAAAATAAATCTAAATCTAAATCTAAAGGATCTTGACCCACCTCTCTGACTTCTCGGCGGTGAACAAGCGATTCGAGACATTGGCCACCAGCGCAGGGACACAAAACTGATCCAGCGTGTGGGCCGCCCTCAAAGCTATGGATAAATTCTCAATGGCTGCATCTCGGAGAGCCTCGAAAGCCGCATGACCACTCCTGCCAGTGCTACCACTGCCCGGGGCCTTGCCCGCCGCATTCTCCCCAAAGATATCCACCACGGCCCGCGAGTCCGAGTGCTGGACCACAATCTTAAATGGGGTAAGCTCCTTCTCCTTCTTCTGCTGGGCCAGCGACTGCATGGCATGGGCATGAAGCTTGCCCAGTATGGGACTGGGATCCACCAGAAAGTCCCTCAGATACGATATCGAAGTGCCCGCTATGTTGGGGAACTTCTGGGCCAGCTTGCCCAGCCCCTCCAGGCACACCATCAGCAGGGGCATGTGATCCATCACGATCTTGTGGCTCAGGACCAGGTTCAGCTTCTGGGAGAGACGGCCACAAAGCTTGTCCGCCTCTGGGATGAGGAGGGGGAATAAAGGCCAGCATTTAATATCTAATAATCAAAGCATTTTGCGAGCTTCTTTCGATTTGCAAACAAGGGAACAAGGAACCAATAATCATAATTAATCAAGGAAGAGCAGGAGCAGGAGGAGGATGTGGATCTGTTGCAGCATGCAGCGAACATAGGCCAGGCAAAAATATATTAACAATAATAATAAATAGATAAGCCACAAAACCGAACAAAAAGTAGGGTTCAAGAGGGGGGAAATCACACCATCACCATCATAATTTCTAGTAACTTTCCAATCTCGAAAGATATGGTTTCCCCGCCTCTCAACAATCAGTTTTGTGGATATATATGTATATACATGAAAAGTCGAAACTAGGACTGGATAATACGGAAAAAAACACGGCTTCTCTTGACCTTTCTTCAATAAAAATTGCAAGCCATTCTGCAGGGATGGCACATTATAGTCGACGTCAACTGAACCATATTCCGGGTTCCGGCCACCAAAAAACACAAAATTACAAACAAAAAAAACTATAAGAAACTAAAAGGAAATTAAAGGAAATTAACT
>VNJO01001136.1:0-40632 GCA_008042535.1 Drosophila tani | reverse complement strand
GGATCAGTTTGTAGTTCCTGTTGGGTGCCTGGGCGAAAATGCATCAGAGGCACGCAACAAACTCTATAAAATGGACCGACGTTCCCATGCTAGAAAAAATTGCAGGCTAAATAATATAACTGACGTTTTTTATAGATCTATTGACTCATCCGACCCTCTAATTTCAAGCTTGAATATACATAATACTCCAAAACTGCTTAAAAAAAAATCACTTCCTGCAGAAGTTATTGCGTTTTTGGAAACTCCAACCTTAAATATAAGTTCATGCTATATATCTGAAGAAAATAATAATGAAAATTTTAATTTTAATAATAATAATAACATGGATAGTGAAACAGATGACGAAGAAGATTATGATAACATCAATGAATATTCGTTCGTTTTAGATGAGGAAGATTTTTAACTGCTTATTTGTAAAGTTTTTAATAATATAACTACATATATGAATAAAAATTTGTAATCTTTTTTATTTAATATTATGTCTAAGTATAATAAAATAAAGCTTTTTATTTTCTTTCAATTTTAGTTGAACATTTTTAATTTTTTCTTAAATAAATGCACTTATTATTGGTGGAAAAAAAGGAGTGACCCAATTGTCGAAAAAAAAAAATCCGAAATTAGAGTTAAATATAACGAACATTTAAAAAAAAAAATTATGTCTCTAGCTTTATTTTTAGACTTTATGCCGCCAAAATCGACAAATCGCCCATAGTGCTGTGGTTAAATTCTGATTAAAGCTACACATGTAGAGACCTAGTCTTAACCTGAAGTTAAAGTATTAGTTAATCCCAGTATTGATTTTACCTGTAGTTAAATTACGACTTAAACTACACACCTATAGACCTAATCTTAACCTGAAGTTAAAGTACTATTTACTGCACTCATCGTGGAGCTTGGACGCGGTCAGTCATCCCTTTCATCCCCTCATTCGCCTCTCATGTATCGGCATTGATATCGATGCCTCGCTGACGCGGCGCTGTCAGGGCACGTCGGTCATTAATCTTCGCCGTTTTGGAAATTCCACGTCAAGTGCCAACAAAGGCGGCCCCAGCAACCGACTAGAAAGGCTACAACTACAAAAGTGGCATATAGCAGCAGCAGCATGTGTGATAATGGCCGAGTGTGGCAGAGTATTTAGGCAAATGTCGCCGATTCAAAACCCGGAAAATGCCCGAAAGACCCCAAAAAGAGCCCACAATGGGCATGGAAACAATGACAGCCGCTGGACAGCAGTTTTAGCAGCGACTCAAGGGATGCCGCTTTTGGCCAGTCCTGTCCAGCCACAGATACCCTCTAGTTCGAAATCCCACTCGAGATTGAGAGGGAAGCGATGAAGATAAATGAAAACGAAAGAAAAAGTTTCCTAAATGTTTTCAAAAATACTTGAATTATTACCTCAAAATTTAGCAAGGAATCGAGCTATAGATTTTCCGAGAGGAATATACAGATGGGATGCCTAGAGGATATCCCATTTTCGATATTGAACCGCCTCGAATTTTGTGGTGGCTTTGTTTCGCTTTGTTTGGAGCGCTGCCTGCGCGCCTTTGTGACCCACATAGACGTGAAATGCTGCGCTTGACTGGACGCCACAGCGTGACGGGTGACATGGTATTGGGTGGGTTGGGGATGGCCTGGTTGCTCGGTTGCCCGCTTGGGTGGTCCTGGCAAAAAGGACACCACTGGGCGCTGCGGCTCCATGGCTCGCTGCATTCGGCTTAGTCCTGGTCCGACTGCTTGTCCCGTATTGGAATTGCAATTATACAAATTAATGTCGGAGACACAAAAAGCTTGCAGATTGTGCGAGGCGAGGCGCCGCCGGACTGGCATTGTGTATTTACCGCGGTGGAGCGACGAGTAGGGAGCGGGTAATTGAAACATCACGCCATTACACAATGGCACAACATCGGCCACAACGGAGGGCTGCGACTGGGGGTGGCATTTAGCAGGGTTGTCAAGGGTGCCGAGGGTACAGAGGGTACAGAGGGAGCTCGAGCTCATCAACAATGACAATCGATGATTGCCGCTGCACTTGAGAATTGACTCCGCGTCGCGCATTCACACTGAACGAAAAGGTATTTGCGATTGCATGGTTCGTGATAATTTTAAATTAATAGTTAATAATTATTCAGATTATTTAGCTTGACTTAAATAGAAAAATTTGAAAATAAAAACCATAAAAATCATACAGATTTAAGTTATGTTTACTGATTTATACGTTTTTGAAAGCTTTATGCTCTTAATTTTGGGGTCTGGGTATGAAAACTTAAGTTGAACTTTACGGAAATCAGAAGAAAAGGATTCAGATCAGATTCATAGTCCAGCACACTGACCATCGCTCTACGGAGGCAAATCATTGGTCTCTGTGGACCGAAGCACAGTGTGCTGGAGTATGAATGAGATGGTTCCGAGCTCGAGTCCGTTGTAATTTTACTGTGTTTACACAAAAAAAAAAGAAAACAAGAGCTTAACCTTTCTACGCTTGTTTTTTAAAATATTCTCAGGCAGTATAACGAGTTTAGTATAGATTTTATACTTCATAATATCAAATGTATACTCAATAGTATAGTTTTTATACCCTATAGTTTCAATTGTGTATTTTCGAGTATTATTTTTATCCGAATCTACGTCGAAAATTAAGTAACAAATCGCGTTAGCTGGAGTTTTGTGATTTTCTGTTTGTCGCGTTAGTGATTTTTCTCAAGTCTTGGTGCTGATTAGTATAGTTTTTATACTTTTGTAGTGTCAAATTAATAAGCATCTTATTAGGAAATTTGTAATACTCAAGAGTATAGAATTCATGTAACAAATGAATAGTTTCTATGACGATTTTTTTTTTTTGGGTGTATATTTCCGTGTAATCCGAATTCTTGCTAAATTAATAAAGAAATCAGAGAAAATTCTATTGAATTTTATTTGCCGTTCTGTGTACTGAGTACTGTGCTCGCTGTGTAGAGTGTCGTTTTGTGTGTGCTTCCTCGGAATTGGCAGTGCCAAAACTGGTGGCGCCATCTTCGCTTTGATAATGCTTTTACTGACCGCCGCCTGGTGCCTGCTCCCCCTTCGCCTTCGCCTTGGGTCCTTCAAGGATCTCCCGCGGCGCGGCTTTTGTGCGTTTTGTTTCGAAGGTTGGCTGCACTTTTCCCCAGCTGACTGCATTTGGGGAAAATGGAAAATGGCAGCTTCGCCTTGGTTGCGAAATCGAAATCAAAATCGAAATCTGGGCGCATGGGGCCGCGGCAGCTGGGGCCCCGCGTTACATAAGAGACACACACTGGGTCCCGTGCCTCGTCACGACAACGCACAAAGTGCGCATAAATCGCGCGCGCGACCCACAAACAAAAAATTGTTAACCAGCCTTTGGGCCATTGGATCAGAAATCGCAAATCAAAAACAGTCGCAAAAAGGCCTCCCAGAGTCTGCGGCCCACTTCGGCTGCCTTTCGAATCGCTCAGCAGGTCTGCAAGTCCTCAGCTTTGGGCTACGAGCTACGAGCTCCCAGCTCTCCCAGGCCAGGCCGCACCACCGATCCAATCCGATCTGGCTGCCCAATTTCCGCGCCCATTCGGCGGCGGCTGCGTGAGAACCAGCGAAAAAATAACAACTGATAGCTCGAGAGCCGGGTATTCGGATCGGGGGTTACCCACTATTATTATCTACAAAATATTAACCTATTACAAGTTTGATTTAATCTAAAGACTCTGCGATAAATACTTAATGTAATTTACAAAATATTCAAACATATGCCAAACAAAGAGAACCTTTAACTCTTTAAAAATAATTAGCGATATTATATTCCTTATTTAAGTTGTTTATAATGAACTTAAGTTTAAGTTCTATTCTATTATCTATTATTTTATTCCTTATTATTATATTCTTTATTATTATTCCTGATTATATTCCCTATGTAAGATATTTATAATAAACTTAAGTTTAAGTTATATTTTATTATCTATTATTTTTTTAAATACTGGGAACGCGAAAACCGAAAAGAGTTTTTAGTCTGTCAAAGAATTGCGACAAAAAATATGTGAAGGTTGGGCCCGAAAAAAATGTGCACGCACCGGAGGCGGCAGGAGGGATGCGGGAGGGGTGGGTAAGCGGAAAATGGCAAATGGAAAATCGGGGCCATTAATAAAGAACTTGACAAGAGCCACGTGAATGATACGGCGACGGTTTCGATGCCCCAAGAGCACTCGCTCTCGGTGGCCCATAGTTTAAGTGATATTCGAAGTTGATGAAAATATAATGAGATATATATCTTCAAGTTAAGTTCAGTCAAGAATGGCTTCCTATATGCTAGGGCTTTGAACGGAATGAAATATGGAACAAATAAAATATGAAAATATCTAGAAACAATATAAGTGTAAGCTTGTTGCATTAGAATAATAAAAAAAATAATAACAATAATATTTCTGCACATAAAAAAAAAAAACAAAAGCTAATTTATAAAGAAATGAAACAAGCTAATATAAGAAATATCAATTATTTTATTTTCTTGATATTCCTTTAGATCAAAATCATTTTCTGAACAAAGATGTTCACATTATTTCAAATTCGAGTTCGAATAGAAAATGTAATAGATTTAAGAACGAGTTGTTCTCCATTTTATAATTATAATTATTTTATTTTATTTTTATAAACATTGCTTATGAAAGTAAATATTTTTAAGTAAAAATATAATATAAATTCTATAGAATTTGCATTTTTAAAACACAGCGTGACCCTCAGCTTCAGAGTCCAGCACACTACGCATCGCACCACGCAGGTAAATCGAAGAATTTCAAGCAAATCTCAAAACTCATAGTGAGAGAGCGAAATCTCAATAATTCTCTCAGTGTACTATTAACTACATTTGCTGGCAATTTGGCCCGAGAGTTCAGTGGGCTCATCTTGTTTGGAGGCACTTCCTCCTGCCGCATTCGGGGACAAGTGCCGACACACCGACAAATTTCCAATTAAACAATCGATGATTTGCTTTGATTCGCTTCGATTCGATTCGATTAAATCAGCTTTGGGCGGAGCCAGGTGACGGGGGAGTTGAGTGCGTGGACACCGGCGCGCCTGCGTTTTCAACGTTTTTTTACGCTGCCTGCTTTGCCAACTGAGGGAAAACCCGTTCTCAATGCTGCTGCACTTTTTTTTTGGCGCCACAAACTGCGGCAAACTGCACCACTTTTCGAGAGCTGCAGCTGTATAAATAGGCCCAAAGAACGGCGGTCCGTGGCAGTTAACAATCGCAATCCAATCGCACTGAGTCGAATTTTTTTGAGTGAACCCAACTAGCAACAAGGATAAAACGATAGCCATGGCATTCAAGGTGCGTGTGCAAGTGTGTGGCCAGGACACAGTAATCAGCGAGCAGCGGGGAGCTTTTGCCCTTTCCTGGGACAAGCTGACAGCCCGCAGAGATGGAGAGCTGGAGAGCTACAAGTTATATCCTGCAGTTGTTATCCTTTCACTCGTCACTGCTCAGCCGTCAGAGGCTGACTCCTTGTCAGGCTGCCAGCTGCAAGCGTGCACCTCTGTGGCCTGCCAGGACTCGACTCCTTTGACGCGGCGGCAGCTCTCCAACTCCAGTCCGACCGCAAGCTGACCTCAACCGGGGACCGGGCTAACTGAAAGTGCATTCCAATCCCAACCTCTCGGCTTCGATTTCGAATTCGCAATTCAAATGCATATTCCAAGGCAACCCAAACGAGAGCAAGAGCAGCACGCATGCTAATTGCTAATTGCTAATTGCTAATTGCTGATTGCTAATTAATTAATTATATTCCCCTGGAATCCTTTGACTTAGAAGTCGTAACTTAAACTTACTCCCAACTAAAGTTCAAGGTGAAGTCAATTCACCAAAGTTCAGCTCACAGAAGGAGAGAAAACGGGAATGATTTCAAATGAAATACTTAAAAGTGTTGGGAAAACAACATTATTTGTTTCTGAGGACTTTGCCAAGTACGTCCTGTGTGCCCTGGCTTTTCATTAAGTCCTTGTAATAGTTTTTTATGTAACTTAATGGCAGCCATCCTTTTTTTTCTCCTCTTTACTTTCTATTTATACCGCCGAGCAAAGCTTGGTATTTTTCCTATTTTTATTTATTTTTTCAGAGAAAGAGAAAAAGACTTTCCTTTTCAAGGAGCTTTCCCTTTTAATACCATTCCATATTTTTCTGCTTTCTGCTACCATTTATTCCATGTTGTTCTGAGAGTTTACACTCAGTTATGGCTTGTTTGTGCAAAGATTTGCAGTATTTCACCTGGACAGCCTTGTATGTCTTTCGATTAAGCGATAGGCATCTCTGCTCCCTTACACCCTGGCTCCGCTCCCTGGCTCCCTGGCTCCCTGGCTCCCTTCAAGGAACTTTGCCAACTTAATTAAAAGTTTGCGTGCCTGCAATTTCCTCCGGCGTGCAGGAGCAGGAGCAGCCTTGCACATTGTCACCTAACCGTAACCGTATTAAGCCATATTAAGCATTTGCATCTGCCCCGCCCGCAGGTACTCCTCTGCGTTGTCCTCCTCGCGATCGCCGTCCAGGCCAAGCCCGGCGGCCCCGCCGCCTACTCGATCAGTGCGCCCAGCGTGGACCACGCCTCCGTGGGCAGCACACAGGAGCACACGGTGAAGGGCCACTACGGCCAGTCCTCGCAGTCGGACTACGCCAGCCAGGTGCAGACCGCCCACTCGCAGTCGCATGTCCAGCGCTCGAGCATCAGCAATGACGCCGGCCTGGCGCCCGTCGCCGCCCACGGCTATGCAGGTGAGTCCCGGAAATCCACACCGAACACCAGTTGCCACTTGCCACTTGCCACCCACCACCCACCACCCAGCACCGAGTTCACGTCACTCACACCACTCACACCGCCACTCTTATCCGTACTCGCACGTAGTTGCAGTGATGGTTAGGTTGCCTAGGTCACCACTGGATGGGTTAATGCCAAAGAGTTTGCCCTGCACTGGGGATTATAAGGGGCCACATGATTAATCAGTAAATATCGACAGCTTTTGAAAAGGTATCAGATAGATTATCCCAAAAAAAAAGGAAATTTGTATGAAACTGAGTAGAAAAATAATGTCTAAAATGGAATTAACATTTTAAATATAATTGAAATTATTTTACTTATTGTTTTATGTTAAAATTAAATGAATATAAATATAATATAAATTCTGTAAAGCAAACTACATTTATAAAACTAAATTGATTCAGCTTCAGAGTCCAGCACACTACCCATAGCGCCACCCAGCTATCTATAGCAATATATACTGGACAAAGTTAATGAGAATATATAAATATATAGCTTTTGATTGGTTGCCAGATAGATTATCACAAAAAAAAAGGAAATTTAAATAAAACTGAGTATAACAAAATTTAAAATCGAAATACAATTTTAATATAATTACAATTATGTACTTTATTTTTATTTACAATCCTTCTGAAGGTAAATATGTTTAAGTTAAATGGATATAAATATTATTTAAATGCAATAAAATAACTTAAATTTATAAAAGAAAATTCTTGCGACCGTGTCTTCACAGTCCAGCACACTACTCAACGCGCCACGCAAGCAAATCAAAGAACAACGTCTGCAAATCTCTGTTTCATATATATATATTTTTAAAGCCAGACACAAATCGAGTTCTTAAGAAATGAATTGATGAATGATTGGTATAGTCTAAAAGTCGAATTTTAAGAACAGATCCCACAGTTTATTCAGATTGGTTGTGATATAGTTTTTAGAGTTACTGGCCAGTGGCCTGCCATCACTGCTTAGATGTTTTTTTAACAAAATTTAACCCAATTAAAAAAAAAACAAAAAATGCAAACCCGAATAAATCAAGCTGCTCCGAGTCATGCCATCGCCGCTGCGCCCGCCTACTCCCTGGGACTGGGCCACACCGCGCCCGCCCAGATCCAGGTGCAGGGCCTGGCCTACGCCAGCCACGCCGCCGCCCCAGCTTACGGCGGACACTATGCGGCCACGGCACCTGCCCTGCAGATCTCAGGATACGGCGGACACCTGGGCGGATTGGGCGGACACCTGGGCGGCCTGGGACACCTGGGACTGGGCGGCTATGGGGGCTACGGAGGCTATGTCCACGGGGGCTATAGCTCCTATGGCTCTGCTCCCGCCCAGCTCTCGCACGGATACCAGCTGACCGCCGCCCCAGCTCCCGCTCCCGTCGTGAAGTACACCGCCGCTCCGGCCTACGGTAGGTGACCGGGATCCGGGATCCGGGATCCGGACTCTGCTCCACTAATCCCCACACTAACCCGCACTCTCCGCACGCTTCCGCTTACCGCCTATATTTTCCTCAGCGATTTTCAACTAATTTTCCACGAGTTTTCACAGTCTATCGGGGGTGGGGCTCCGGGGTGGGGTTCCGGGATGGAAACTTTATTGTGTTTTCGCCTTGCTGGCCAAGTGCACTTGGCAAAAACAAACTTTGCCTTGCTTACAAAGCGCCAGCTTCGGTTTCGCTCCATCGGGCCAAAGAGCCCGAGTCTGAGCTATTGGGAAAGTAAACACCGACCCAGGGGGGGTTACACTTCACAGAGATCGCTCCCAGAAATTGTTTTAAGCTATAAAAACTACACCAGAGATCACGGCGATCCCACACAAGGAGAACTCTGGAACTGGGCAATCGATAAATCCCCTTCCACAGAAGGTATAATCTGTTTTGGTTCCGTCTGCCATCGATTTGTCTTGCGGGAAAACAGATACAATCACCGAGGTGAGGTGTGGGAATTGAGCGGTCCCGGCCTGTAATCAATCATTCATCCTGTGCCCCAGTGCCTCTTCTATCCCCATCCCTATCCTGGTCCCATTCAAAGGCTTTAAAGCAGATAGAAGCCTCTCCTCGGCCCTCGGTCAAGGCTTGTTCTACAAATCGAGGTTGCCCCAAAACTGCATCTCCCAAGTCAGCGAGTCACCGGAATCGCCGAGTCACCGTGTTCCCATTCCCATTCACTTTTGGGTGTCACTTGATTGATGTTGGGCTGACGCTCTCGGGGATTATGTCCTGTGTCCATAGTGCACTGAGAGAAAGGCTTCCCGAATGGCTGCTCTCGAATTTATCGAATTTCGGAAATTGCCAAGCATTGCAACTCCCCTTTAGGTGTTCTTGAAGGCTAAACACGGCGTATACTTGATATTTTCTTTGCTGTGCAGGCATTTGCAGCCTTGACACTGAAAGAAAACAGGGGCTTGCCAGGGCTAAGAATAGCAAGGATTTACATTCACAAAAGACTCTTAGAGGAGGATGTACAAATTTCTATTGTTTTTCTATACATAATTATATAAAAAATATGATAATATATTTAAAGATCTATATAATGATTATAAAAGAGCATAAGCTTGAATAAGGGGCATCCTTGGGTAATTGTAACACCACTTTTGGCCCACTGAATTTCCAGTTAGGAACACCATTGTCCAGCTTTAAAGTCAAGTGTTGTTTTGGCCTTGTCTTCCTCCATGTGCCCGGGAATGTGGAGCCAAGGGCCTTGTCAGGTGGTTGCCGTTGACAACCTTTAAGTGGGAGGAAGGAGCTGGAGGAACCGGAGTATTGTCCAAACAATGGACACGATGCTAATTTGGGGTAGCTCCCAGCTCCCAGCTCCCAGCTAGGCCCTCTCCATTTCAGCCCCAGCAATCTGTCTCTGTCCATCTGTCCGCGTCTCTCTTGATGTCTCTTGGCCCCGCTTTTTGTGTTTTTTTTTGTTGTGCATAAAAACCAGCTAACTTCTCTCCGTTCGCCCCCGCAGCTCCCGGAATCATTGGACACGGCATTGGCCTGGCAGCTCCCGCCTACGCTGCCCCCGCCTATGCCGCTCCCGCCTACGCCGCTCCCGCCTATGCCACGCACCTGGCCGGACCCGTGGTGAAGTGAGTATGCAGGACCAGGACCAGGTCCAGGACCTTATTAACAAGCCGCCCCTAATCGCCGCCATCTCCATCTGCAGGGCCGCCGTCGCCGCACCCGCCCTGGTACACACATCGGTCTCCGGCCATGGCATTCACTATGGCTACTAGGAAGGCATGACGGTACGGGGTCTGGGCTGGGTACGGGGTCTGGGCTGCGCCTCCAGCTGGCTAACAACACTAAAAGGAGCAATAATACCCAGAGCGTGTCGGTAGCTCTGCTCGCCTTAATTAAAACTCAATTTGTTAACTGCACCGAGGGCTCAACACACGCTGAACTGTGAACTGTGAACCCGTGAGCCCCCATCGTCACCATTGCCATTATGTGCTGTTGGTCCCGGAGCTTAGACCCAAAGCCCACAGCCCACAGCCCAAGTCCTTGCCACTGAGTGTGTGTCTTTTTTTTTATCGCGGTTGAATTTACGTTGTATTTAAACTTATTTTGTAAACTGAAACGAAATGCATGTGGAAATGTTGGAAAAAATAAACTCATTGTTATAACTGACCCGAAAGTGCAGCAAGGGGGAGGGATAGAGGGATAGGGCAAGGTCCTGTCGCGCCATGATATATGATATCATATGGATACGGTGCAGCGTAGAGATTTATTCGCCATGCATCAGTTGATCAGCATACTTTATGGCGCATAACGCGACACGCCTCCTCGCCCAAATAACTCTGGCCAGACTGCGCGTTTCATGTGGGTAAGTTCCAGCTAAAAGGGAAATTCAGGGACCACTTTTGTTGGCCACTTTCGGTTCTAGGAAAGAGTTCCCACGTGGAGATTCACTAATTGAGTTGCTTTTTAAATGCAATCGGTAAAGTTTCTGCAGGTATGATTTTAAATAAAATCGTATTATTATTTAATATTATTAGAGTGATTTTTTGGGACCTTAACACATCTTAACAGATCTACTTATATTGTTATTCTACATTAAAAACTTAATTATGGTGTTATGACATTCCATAAAAAATTTATTTAATTCGCCATTTCATTAAAGGCTTGAAAGCAACCATTGGCTTTCATTTAAAAGCAAGCAAGAAAACTACAAATAAATATAATAATATAATAAATATAAAATAAATACATATTTACATTTAAAATCCGTGTGACCGTAGTGGCAGTAACAAAAATATCAGAATGCAGCAACACATAGAGTTGTCCCTTTCAGGGTTCCAATAACTTAAACATTATGCAATATTACAACACCATTAATGAAATCTCTATCACTGTGTCATAGACGCATTAGCTTCCAATGAAACGCACTGTATGTGGCCGCCATAAATACTGTGAATTGGGCCCCGCCAAATACCAAGTGAAAGTGGAAGTGGAAGGCCCCGAAAAGCAATTTACGTCACATCGGGCATCGCACATGGCCTGAAATAGATGATAACCCGTTTATTTCGGTCCTTTCCCAAAATATTGCTGGGAAATGTGGCATCAGAAATGTCAACGAGTCGGCGGAGAGTGAAAGTCAGAGTTGGCCAGAGTTTGTTTGCGGAGACCCCGGCCAAAGTTGAGCGATGTGCTGACCCGGGGAGTCCGACTGAGCTTTAAGCGCCATCAACAAGGATAACTCTGAACAAGGATAACTCCGGCTGAGCACAGCGTGAGGAGTGGGGAGTGGGGAGGAGGAATCGGGAACGTGGGATGTGACGCCACTTAGTTCCATAAACAGTGACGCAAGTGGATGCAAGGTATAAATAAACACTCCTTCGCTGGCTTCACAGTGCGCTAATTAGAGTGTGTTATTATAATTTTTTTTAATGAATGGCCTCATAATAGGCTTTGTGACGTGGACGGGACTGCAAAGGATCTTTGGAGGAATTCAGATTGATCAAAGCCATGTTGGATTTAACATTGACTTTAAAGATAATTTCATCACCCTTAAAGGATTTAATAAGATCATGAAAGGCGTTTTCTCTATACTAATAAGTGTGTTATTATTATCATTAGGCGGGCTCCGGCTCCTAGTTTCAGCTGCTTCTTTTGAATTGAAAAACGGGCCAGTTTATCTTTGCAAAATGAAAAGTAAATGCCTGTTTCTACTTCATTTCCAAAAGGAAAAAATTGTTGACCCGTTGGTCTATTGATGTTTACTCACACCATCAGTAGATCAATTTAGTACGTAATTATTTTTAAAGAACTATTTTCTGAGCCCATCTTGAATATTAAAACCTGAGCTTGAATGTATATTTTTCTTTGAGTTTTTATTAGTTCAATAAATGTGGCATTCTTTCACTCCCTTTTACCTAAAGTTGCACAGAGGAAATTTTTTAGGACACACGGATTTAAAATAAGAAAATACTGACTCAAATAACGACCGAATCCGTTTGTTCTTACTTAGAGGTAGTTTTGTACTCAGTTTAAGTGCAATTTTTAAGAACACAATTACTAATATTAAATTTTTCCCCTCGTTTTTGAGAACTTTTATTCTCAACGAAAGTGTAAAATTTACTTTATTAAAAAACAAATCATTTTCAAGGGTAAAAAAATACCTATACTAATATTGTTTGAAAAATTCGTTCTCAAAATGAGTACGTATTTGAGAACACAGATTCTCTATTTCCGGATGCCATAATTCTCTCTGTGTGCAAATCAATAGTTCCCATTATTATTTTGCATATGCGTTGACGAGCGTGGTAATTAAATAATTGCCAGGAATTTGCATTAAATAAATTATATTAAGGACAGCCTGCGGTGGCTCGCCTTTGGTCAGCTTTGGCCAGTGGGTTTATTGCCTGTTGACACCTGACCAATGCAAATTATTCACTTATCTCGCTCGTTAATAACTTGGCTCTGCTCGTCCACCTTTGAGTAGCTGTAAATTAACCGCTGCTCGGGTTGCAGGACCTCCTCTCGAGGACTAGGCACTCGGCACTTGGCTGAAAAGTTATTTGCTAATTATGCAGAGCTAATTAGAGCACTGACACTGGAGTGTGTTGCGGCCACAGGTGGGCTACAGGTGGACACCAGGCCACCAGGCCACCAATGCTTCCAAAAATGGACCAATACCTCCCCCGGGGGACTCCTGGGACGGGGAGTTTGTTTGTTTTTGTCTCCGTTTTGCTGCTGCCTTGCTTTGCTTTGTTTTGCTGGCTCGCTCGCTTGGGGAAATGAACAGGATGCGGTCCTAGGCACACACACACAGCTCACACACGCACCGATAAGGATGTGCGCAAGCAGCACAGGACTCACGTGGGCTTATTTAGTAACTGTATTTGCTCTGCGCCGCATTCGGGCTAGTTTTCCATTTCCATTTCCATCTCCACCTACACGCACATCCACTTCTTTTGGCTCTTCCTCTGCCTCTGCCTTGTTTGCATTCGTGCGCATTTGTTTGGTCGTCGCTAAATTGGAATTTTCCATGCAAATATTTCGATATTTCGGAGGGGGAATCACTCACTCACTCACTCACTCTCTCGATTTTTCCAATTAATATCGTCGGCCAGCCCACAAAGGAATGTATCATTGAATTAGCCTCGATTGGGGGCAATCAGCTGGCCATCTTGGCCATATTTATTGTTTTCCCCCCTTTCCGGTCCGGGCCTTATGATGCCCTGTTTGGCAATTCATGTCGTGGAAATGGCGCTAAGTCAGCGGGTCGTCGTCCACTGCCGTCGTCCGCCTAATGCAATTCTCGTGTCTTGGCTCGCGTTCCTCTTGCTGCTTACATTGGCACTGGAGTAACATGTCCTCGCTGGATGGACTCTGACCCGCCAAGGACACACTATATATTCCCTCCAGCCCCTTCCAAAGCCAAGTTCTGAATGCAACGTCACCTGTTCGCGACGAAAGATCTTTAATTGCATAACAAGTCCGCTGGCACGCCCTCTACCGGAAATTTTTTTTCCAGTAGATAAAAGGAAAATAAAATGGAATACTTTTAGGCTGTTTATAATTTCTCTGCCCCAAAAATTGTGCATCTTTTAGGCTGAACTAAGGACAAAAGGGCAAATATTGCATACTTTTTGGGCTTGCACAATTTAAGGTTAAATTTTGGCATGCACTGGGCAAAGTGCGACTTTAATTTAACAGTTTGAGAAGCACTGAACTAAGAGGGGTAAATATGTTTACAGTTTGAAAAGCATTGTCCTATAACTACGATCAATTGAAGTTTATACCCGATGGTGTTCAAACTGTTAAATTTGGAGTGTTTCTCAAACTGTAAAAAGTATTTCAAACCTGGATTTGCCTAAGAAACAAATGTCATATTATTCGATATATTTTTGTAACCCAAATATTTAAGACCCAAAGAAACCAAGAATATATTCCCCGATTCGCTATTAAAATCTTAATAAATTAATAGTTAAATATTTTATAAAATCAAATAAAAAATGTACACATTTTTCAAAAATATTATAAAAAATTAAAAATATAATTAAAAATTGACAAAAACTTTTATTTTTAATTCTCAAACTCAATATGCAGATTTATTAACCGAATAAATACTAACAAATTAAAGTTTTCCGAAAGGAAATTATGGCTGTTTGGCTTAGTTAAGATTATTATACCCTTGCAGGGTATTATAATTTTGTCTAGAAGTTTGCAACGCAGTGAAGGAAGCATCTCCGACCCCATAAAATATATTAATTCTTGATCAGCATCACCAGCCGGGTCGATTTAGCCATGTCCGTCTGTCCGTCCGAATGAAACTTTGCAGATAGTCTTCTTTCTATTGCAGCTATGTATGTTATGTTGAATCGGACCACTATATCTTATAGCTGCCATAAGAATGATTGGAAAATTAATGGAAAAAAAATATAACTGTTTTTACGCTTCTAGAATTACGGGCTTAATTTCATTAAAGATCGGACAACTATACCATATAGCTGCCATAGAAACAATCGGTTGATTTATATGAAAATGTAAGGACTACATGTAAAATATAAATGTGTAAGTAAATGTTATACAAAATTAACAAACTTGGATTTTTTTTTTAAGTTTTCCAAAATGAATCTGGACTGAAAGGGTGTACAAACTTCGGCATACCGAAGTTAGCTTTCTTGTTTTTAACTTTGATTTGTCAAAATGAATCTCTAGTCTCTGGGAATAAAGGGTTTTAAAGTATTCTTAGCTTTGTGCTAAATGCTTTCATGCTTTAAATATTTTTAAACTTAACTTAAAAACTGATTATTTCAAATTAATAATAATAACTTATATAATTTAATTTTTTCAATAGTAAACAAAGGCATAAATCGCTTATTCATCGCTTTTCAACACTTTCACTTCTGTGGTCAAAATAATTTTTTTAACCGCACGTTCACCATTTGAATAATGAAATTAAAGCGGGTTTATTTAATTTAATAATATTTATGACCGCCTATTTATTTTGAAAAATTTAAATTCGAGCAAACCCGACCTGCGTACGCCTCCCCCCGCATTTATGGATGCAAGCGAGGTGTATGGAATGCGATGTATCCCGCGATGTATCCCATCCTCATCCGGTTCCGCCTGCGAGTCGCCAAGGCGATTGTTTTCACCCACTTGATGAGGGAGAGAGGGAGGCGATTCAAAGGGGTTTGGCCCAGAGAATGGGCTGGGGGCTCGAAGTGGTGCCCCAGGGAGTTCGGTTGCGGGAACCCCCGAGGCTAAGCAGTGCGCGTGCATTTCCATGGATATATATTAATACGCCCACAATTGAAAACGCTGCGGCTGTGGCGGTGGGATCGAATAAATGGTTAAATAGAAATTCAATGAGCTTAAAGCCTCCATAAACAGATTCAATGGCAGCTCGCGATTACCGGCGTTGAAAGTAACATTGAACCGTTAATTTAATGGGAAAAAAATATTAATTCTATCCAGAAATCACAAGGTTTGAAAATCACTTTAAAAAGGTGCCCAAAAGTATGCAATAAAATGTTTGAGGCACCTATTTCAGACCATGACACATTTTGCAGGATACTTGTAAGCGATTTCAAAGACCTACTGATTGTGCTTATGAATAATGCCTAGATCAGAGTAATTTCAATAATTCCCAACTAATTCCAGCATAGAAACTCCCTGTAATCATGTCAAAAAACACTCCAATTACTATTGTATATCATCGCTCACACAATTTATTCTTGCTGCCCTACACAATTCCTCTTATCATATATGTATATACCACAGAAAATTTACGCAAAAAAAAAGGTTAGAAAAAAAACTTAGTGCTCCAAAATGTATGTAAGTGCTAGGGCTATGAGTTGCGCTCCGTCCACTCTAGAAGCTGTACTTGAGGTTGCCGCTGGAGAAGCTCACGTGGGAGACATCCGACGAGGGCTGGTACGAGGGGGCACTGAGCACGGAGGACATGGGCACCGCCATGCCGAAGCTCTGCCGGGTGGTGGGCGCCAGCTGGCTGGTGGCGAACTGTTGCGCCACCGACTGCTGCTGGTCGCGGAGCACGTCCTGGTGCTGCTGCTGCATGAAGCCCATGTGCTGCTGCGTCGAATAGAAGTCGCCGGCGCCCACAGTGCGCAGTGGTCCGGATCCGACCGCTGGTCCGGCTGCTCCCACTCCTGGTCTTGGGAGCAGACGGCCCGATCCTGCAGGCTGCTGCAGGCCATTGCTGCCGAACTGCGGACGGCGATAGACGAAGCGATTGGCCTCCAACGGAGCCGATCCCTGGAAGCCCTGCAGACCCTCCGCCGGCTTCGGCTGCTGCTGCTGGGCCTGCGCCTGGACCGGCGACGGAATCTGGGCGCCAGAGACGTCGGGATAGTAGTGGTAGAGCTTCTGCAGCAGCTGCTGCTGCTGCTGCTCGAACTCCACGCGCTGGCGCTGGTAGTCGAGGAAGGCGGCGTGCATCTGGTCCGCGTAGCTGGGCATGTTGATCAGTCCTCCAGCCACTGCGGCACCTGCTCCTGCTGCTGCCCCGGCTCCAGCTCCCAGACCCGCTGCTCCGAAGCCAGACTGGGCCCGCAGTGCCTGCTGCTGCAGCAGTTGCTGCTGCTGCTGTAGAGCGGAGATGCCCTGGATGTCGGACTTCAGCTTGCCGCCGCCACGGAGTCCTCCTGGGGAGGCTGGCTGCTGGTAGGCGGACGGATACTGTGCGAAGCCGCCGAACTGCTGCGGAAAAGCGAAAGTGGAATTTATATAAGATATTACTAATGAAACACAAATAATTAGGATATAAAAGTTTTTAATAAAGTTAAAAGTGTAATTAATACTTCAAATAAATATACTAACAGCTGATAATTCCTAAAGCAAAGGCAACATCAAAAATCAACACGAATGGCAACGTTGGTTCTGCAGGGATTCATTGAAATCCCTCGACAATGTCTTTAGAAGTTATAGGGATAATTTAATTTAATTATGTTTTTAGATGTTATAGGAATAATTTAATTAAATTGCAAGCTGCAAGTGAGTTTCTTTTCTAATTTTAAATCAAGTGTTCGGCTTGACCTTGAATCTACAAGAAATACACATTTGATCTCGGTTATTTAAGTAATTAAATAATCAGAAATCGTAATCAAGAAAATATGAAGTCACTCAAGAAAGGAAATTACAAAAAATTTGCGCTTAAAAAAAGGTAAATAATGTTAACGTGTTTTTTTATTAGATTACCTTTCATTTTGTCGATTTCATATTTTTAGTTTTTTTTACAATGTGTTCTTTTCAGGATTAATTTTAATTTCTTTAATTTGATATTATTTAACAATGGAACAGCGGAATGGAATCATAAATGTGGATGTTAATGCTAACTGAATGCATAATTCCCAATAGTACTTATTCAATCAATGCTAACAATGTTGACACTTCCATTTGTTTGTAAAAATTTGGAAAAATATTATGTAAATTCTTGGGAAAACTGAGAAATAAATTAATCAATTTTTTAGGGACTTGAAGACTTCCTAGGGAACTGTGTTACCTTTTGATATAAGTTAGGGTAGCCTTTTTATTAGAGTTTAGTTAAAAGTTTTAGCCTATAACTATAACCCTATTGAATATATAGAAGACAGAATATTTCTTTAGACTTAACCTATATCATTATTATTATTCATTAAATTCCTAATTTAGAGAAACCGTAAATACGTAGTAGGCTTTCCATTTCAAGTTCCGTTTAAAGTAATAAACAAAATATGGGCCACATGTAGAAAATGTAGTGACTTATCCAGATTGTCACGCTAGGAATTAATTGGGGAAGCAAATAAATAAAGGAAGGGTTTCAAAAAGTACCTCCTTTCAGAGAGTACCTCCTTTGAGTACCTCCTAAGAAAACCTCTTTCAAGGAGCTTACCGATCGACTGGCATTGCCCCCGCGAGCTTTGGTGGCCCTCATGCTTCGCTGCTTGGAACCTCAGGCCGTACCTCAGACTATTCAACGAAGTGACTCCGGCTGCTCTGCAACTGGACCGTTGGATGCGCTGCTACACGGACTGGGACTGGGACTGGGACTGGGTTAGCGGGCTAGCGAACGAGCAGGTGTGTCGAGTGGCGGAGGACGAGCCCAGAATATATATATGTATATAGCATATATAGAGCGCCAAAAGGGAATTTTCAATTTCAATTACAATTTTAGTTTCAATTTCAAATCGATGTCGAGAGCGGAAATGGAGTAAAACGAACCGAACTGAACTGACCAAGCGAGAATCTGAGACTGGCCGGGTGAGCTCCCCCTGACACCTGTCACCCGTCGCCGGACATTCAAACCGGAAGCCTGCTGCGATCCAGCCCAGCCCAGCCCAGCTCCATCTCGATTCCCATTCCGATGCCGATACCGATACCGATCAGGAATGATCACGCGAGTGCTTAGTGCGAGTGGCTTAAAAGGCCGCTGTGCTCCGCCGCCGCCAAACAGAAGCGATGTTGCGACTGCTGCTGGCGCTACTGTCTCTGGGCGGGGTCACGGCCCGGCCCCAGAATCCCTTCGAGAGCCTCAGCCTGGGCGCCATGAGTCTGGCCGGGAATATAGCCGAGGCCGTCCAGAGCGGCGCCGCCCTCAGCCGCACCATGGATATAGACAATCCGCTGATGTCGATGCACTCCAAGACGGCGGTGGGCTATGGCGACGCCATGCGACCGCCCTCGGCCTCCGATTCCTCCGAGGAGGATCGACGTCGACGCCGTCGTCGCCGCCGCAGCCTGCCCAGCCTGCTGCGTCGCTCCAAGCGGGAGCCCTGCTTCTGGAAGATGGGCATGGCCACCACCGCCGCCACCGGCGACGACGAAGTCGAGGCGCGTCGTCGGGCACGCAAACGGGCCGCCGCCAACAATGCCTCCCGTTCCCGCGTGAGTCCCAAGACCAGTGGCAAGAAGAAGCTGCACCGGAGACGTCGCCAGGCCATGCCGCCCTCCTCGATGCCGCCCCAGGGCTCGGACTCCGCCCTCGGCCTGGGTGACCGCATCAAGGGCATGTGGTTCGCGTTTGTGGATAATGTGACGGACGTGGTGCAGCAGATGCGCCAGAAGATCTCCGAATCGGCCAGCGCGGCCAGCTCGGCGGGATGAGGATTTTTGAGGCGATCATTATTATTAATATTGTTACTAATATTATTATTATTATTTTTTTTTTGTTTATAAGTTTAATAAAAGCTAATGGAACCCGGTTAGCAATCGAAGCAACAAAGATCAAGAACAGTGTTTCAAGTGTGAATAAGGGTATTCGTTATCCCAAAGCCTTTCCTTGGCATTAAAAGTGGGTTAAATATGGAAGGATGCAAGTATGTTGGGCTTGGTTGTTACCTAGGAGTGATTTTCTGAACGGAAATTATTATAAAAAACATTATACCGTTGTTGTTTTTCTACTTATATTTATCTACTTTGAAATATTAATTAATTAACGGGTTTAATATTATAAAAATTGGATGACTATACTAACTACCTGTCATGGGAACTGTTACCCTAATTAAAACTTAATTTAATATCAGGGAACATCTCCAGTAATCTCCTAACGAGGTTAGATAACAGTAACAATGGCACCATCAACTCTAGACAAAAAATAAAATATATATGTAACAAGCTATTGTTTAATTAGGGGCAGAAAAATGTACTCCTAAATAAGAGTACTTAAACATGATTTAAAGAAAGCCAAACATAAGTAAAGAAGTAAAAACTTATACAATCCACTTGGCACTAAGGCCTACATTTTTAGTCATAAAAATTGGAGCAAGAAAGAGCAAGGAAACCCATAAAATATACTGGAAAAATTAAAAGAAACAAATTAACAGAGAAATATTCAAAAATACTGACATATTCCTACAGATATGTATATACACAAATATTCACCGGAAAGTGATTTCTGCGACATATTGAAACCGAAACAAATTGCAGGCATTCCTCGGATGTCATTGATGCCATCGAAACTGGTCAGCAATCGAGGGCCTTGCGGGGTCAGAGTAATTACGAATGCCATCGATTGCCATCGGACTAGCAGGCATTTCCGGCCAGATGAGATGCATCTCTGAACATTTCCGTGTCTAACCCCGGGTTAAATCGGGGCCTGTCCAAGCCAAACTACAAAAGCCGCTCGCCAGCCAGCGGCCACAACAGTTGGCCAAATGGCAACCAGAATCGGTATCGAAATCGGAATCGGAATCAGCTTGGCCCTGGCAGTAGCCCTGGGCGTTGGCGTGGCCTCGGCCCAGCAGCAGGGAGGAGGCGACCTCGAAATGGACTACTCCAACGAGTACGACGACGTGCGACCGCACCTGGTCTATCCGGACGATCCGCGGCTGGACAAGCGCTTGGGGGACGCGGCCCGGGAGTTTGGCCAGAACATCACCCAGGCCTGGCAGTCGATGGTGGACTCCTTCAAGAACTACTTCGAGGAGCTGAAGAACCTGTTCGCCGCCCCGCCCACAGACCCCAATGCGGCCAACGAGGTCTTCTCCGCTCGCTAGGGGAATCTGTGAATCTCTAGAATCGCTATTATTTTGCAATTAAAATAAAGTCGAAACATCACGCGAGTAGTTTTAATGAGCCGAGCTCAGGGCTCGCATGCCAAGCCCCCATTCTGTGGGAGATTACATCGGAGGAAGCCCGGAACATGCATCTGGTCTGGCCTGGCTCCGCATAAATACCTGGCCAGGTGTCCGGACAAAGGCAGTTGAGCGTCCGCATTCCACACAAGATGGCATCGCCTGCTCTGATCCTCAGCTTGGCTGTGATCCTCCTTGTGACCAGCAGCACAAGCGCTTGGCCCCAGGTGAGAGTGTGCTCGGATGAGAACCGATACTGATACTGATTCCCCCGGTACTGATCTACAGGACCTCGGCACTGGGATGATGCTGGCCATGGGTCAACTGCAGCAGCTGGCGGACACCGGCGGCGGCCTGCGTCACGAGCAGAGTGGCGAGATTCTGGGCCAGCCCATATCCGGCGGACTTACCATGGGCATGGGCGAGGCCATGTCCCAGCTGCCCATGGGACGCAGGCGCCGCCAAATCAGAAACAACTGAAAACCGAAGTGAACTTTGGAGCACGAAAAGCCGATAATTAAATATAAGCTGGGCAAGGGTAGAGTTTCCTATTCCTATTCTCTCTGGGTTTGACACACTTTCTAAAGGTTGAATATCCATGGGCTAAGTCTTATAGGTTTAATGCCAGTATTCCACAGAAATCTTTAAATTATACCTAAGCCACGTAGAAAATATTCCTTCCACTCACCACCTGCTCCAGCTCCTGCTCCTGCTGCTCCTGCTGCTGCACTGGAACCTGCTCCTGCTGCGGTTGCTCCTGCGCCTCCTGGGGCTGCGGCCTGGCTGCTCCGTAATACCGGGTGAAGGTCTGCTGCAAGCCGGGCGTCTTGAGGCTAAACGAGTTGGTGTTGGCGTCCGTATGGAAGGAGAGCTGCGCCCGACACACATCCTGTTGGTTGGCCAGCACCAGGGCCGCCAGCGTCAAGGCCACTGCGAACATGTCCGGGTGATTTGCGAAGGAAGACTGGAACTAACTGAAAGTCCCGTGGCGAGCGTGGTGGATCGTTATCAGCTCGAAAGTCGCTGGTCGACTGTGCAGCGCAGGCCGATTGCCAGCTGGTTTTATACCAACTTTTGCCAGTGCCAGCCACTACCTGGCTTAGAGAGTCTTGGGCCACAAATCAGGTGAAAAATAAGTTAAAGACTGTGGCTACTCCAAGAGTTTATATCTCAAAGAGTTTAGCTTCTAAATAGGAACCATCTGTGCCCAAAAACCAAACCAGAATTATCTCTAAGTTGTCTACTTTTAGCTCTTGCTACACAAAAAAAAAAACAAACTCGTCGTCTTAAAAATATACTCAGGCTCTATAACGAGTTTAGTATAGATTTTATACTTCAAATGTATACTCAATAGTATACACCCAAAAAAAAATCATCATAGAACCTATACGATTGTTACTTGAATTCTATACTTTTGAGAATTACAAATTTCTTAATAAGATGATTATTAATTTGATACTACGAAAGTATACATTTTATACTCATCTGCACCAATATTTCATAATAATCACTAACGCGACAAACAAAAATAGCACTAAATTCCAGCTAACGCGATATGTTATCGAATTTTCGATGTAGGTTCCTATAAAAATAATACTCAAAAATACACAAACTATAGAGTATAAGAACTATACTTTGGAGTATACATTTGATATTTTGAAGTATAAAATCTATACTAAACTCGTTATACTGCTTGAGTATACTTTTAAGACAACGCGTAGAAAGGTTAAACTCTTGTTTTTTTTTTGGTGTAGTTTTTACACTCTTTAGTTTCAATAGTGTATTTTAGAGTATTATTTTTATCCGAATCTACATACATAGAAATTTGAATAACGAGTTTAGTATGAGTTTATACTTCACAATGTCAAATGTGTACTCAATAGTATAGTTTTTACATTCTATATATACACTCAATAGTGTATTTTCGAGTTTTATTTTTATCCGTATCTACATATGTACATAGAAAATTCGATAACAAATCGCATTAGCTGGAGCTTAGTGCTTTTCTGTTTGTCGCCATTATTATTTTTATTATTATTATAATGCCATAATTGCGTTATTATTTGAATAATTTTCTGGCTTCTTGTTTTGTTTTGCACTTCGGTGGATAACTTTCTTTAAACTTTTCCGTTGGCGCAAGGAGAAATGCGTGCGGAATATGGAATAAGCAATAATGACAATAACAGCCAGCACGAAAAGCAGAAGTAAACACAAAAACACATAGCTTTGGGGGAGCATGGGGGAACATGCAGATGGAGAGATGGCAATTTCGATTCCAATTCAAATTGAATATGCTCTTTGGCACTTACATAACAATCCGCCGCCCCGCTGGGCCAACAGAAACTAAGCATAAACACCGGCATAAAACGTTGTTTATAGGAACGTGCGGGGAATGCCTAAAAGGCCCCCCGAAAAGCGCAAAACTGGAGCTGGATGGTGAGAGACACTGAGCGGAATCACTCTCCCTAAAATTAAGTGCTAGTCGTTGCATTTAATCGGCCATAGGCTTAGCTTAACTAGCAGTTTCTCACCGTGTAAGGGCCACAAAGTGTTGCAAAAAAGCCATGCGATCTGATCCGATCCGGAAGCGGGGTTAAGGCCAACTTACGGTGGCCGGTGGCCAGAAATTGGCTCAATTGGAATGCAGTTTTGATGGCCCAAAGCGATTTCGGCCCATCGGTGTTATGAAAGCGTCGGAGACGTGGCTGGTAATGTTAGTAATGGTCACTTAAGCGGCTTAGCCTAGCTCACCTGCCGTGGGCCCGCGTGGCGTATACGTGATACGTATACGTGATCATCATAAATTTATTTGCGCGCATTTCATTACGTTCGCCGTGTTCGCCGTAATTGAAAGCGCATTTCACACAACCGAAAGTTGTCTTGGGGCACTTTGATGGCTATTGAGAGTGACCCAAAGCGAGTTCTGTGCCTAATGCTCCCGTAATCCCCATAACTTCTGCTTACCTTTAGGAGTGGGAATTCAGAGCCGTAGAGCAGTAGTGCAGCTTCCAAGGGGGGCACACCTAAGAGGTACCCGAGATTTGCTTAAAATTAAGCATCATCCAGCTACTTAATCCATTTAAATCTTAGTTAAATATTTAAAAAAATTTATATTTAAGGCCTGGGACTGGCTACGCCCATGGCTGGGACCACCTACCATTTCCTCGGCGTGTTTTCTCCATTAAAGTTGACTTATCCGAATGGAATGCTTGTCGTTTTACGATTACCCTCCGCCTCCTCTCTATAAGCCATCAAAATAAACAGCACAAATTATGCAAGAAAAAGGCCGAAAAGAAGTCCAAAATGGAGACAAACTGGAACTCGAAATGGGAGCGTGGAGCGGTGGAGCCAAGTAAATCTAGCCAGCTGCTAAATAACGGCACTTAATCATTTTACTGGGTCAGGTCACGGGTCACGGGTCACCGAGAAACCGAATCCGAATCCGCAACCACGAGCAACGGAGGCTGCGAGCCCCGAGAGAGAGCAGAGTCAGTGACGTTTTTTTTTGTTTTTTCGGGGCTGTTAAACCCCGCGCTGAACTTTTGAACTCGCGCACTGACCCTATTCCTTTGGCCACCGCTGGATTCCCCAGGCTCCGGCTTCGGCTCGGGCTCCCCTGGCGCGTTTAAAGCACGCTGCGAATTATTTCCCGGGTCTCGCCCTGCATTTGCACGGATTTTATTGAGGTGCCTCCCCCGGGGGAGGACTCCCCTTTTTTCGGACTCAAATAAAAGAGATTCGCCCCTGTGTGTGTTCAACTCACATAAAATTTGTTTTTATTAGTTTCGCGCTCACACCGTCATCAATCCAAAATCCACAACAACTCGGCACAGAAATGGAAAAAAGTGTACTTATGCTATACACACACACACGCGGCACATGCACGAGAGTAGGGGGTAAGTACTATATAGTAGGTGGCATATAGACGATATCCGGCCTATATAGCCCAACAAATTGTGTGTAGTGTGTGTAGGGTGTGTGGTGTGTGTGCGCAATTCTTTGGGGCTCTGAAGAATTGCCCTTTTCTTAGAGCTACAACTTGTTTGGTTTTTGGTATTTCGTATTTGGTATGTATGGTATTTTCTCGTATTTGGTTTTTTTGGTATTTCGTATTTGGTATTTGGTATTTTGTCGTAATTACTTTGATTTAACATTCAATAAACTTTGCATTTGGTTTGTTAATATTCAATATGTCTAAGCACATGTAGGTCGAGTGTATATATAACATATATATATATCGTATCGATCGCATATATATCCAAATACGTATGTATGTACTATATGTATGATGCAGCATTGGGAAAGTAGTTTCGTTTCGTTTCAACTTTAAAAAGAGAGACTGGCACAGTCCCACTGGTTGGTTAGCAAACATTTAAAAGACAATATATAGACTATCGATAATCCCCCGGATAACTCCTTGGCACAGTCTCCTCCGAGCTCCTCCTGCTCCTGCTCCTGATCTTTTGGGTCACGTATTCCTCCCACAACTATAGCTTCTGTATCTCAAGGATCCGATGAGCAACTGCCCCAAGCTTTGGCCACTAACGCTATTTAAATCCCAAGTTCCCCAGATCCATGTTCCTTACTCCTAAAAATACACAAAAAAAAAAAGAATCCATCCTGGGGGTCCTGCAAATCCTGCAACGCCTGAAAAGTCCTTCCCAACAAACAACATGCTAAAGCTTTTCGTTTCCCGCTCTCTCTTATGCTTCGCCTTTTCCCTATTCAAACTTACAGCTCCGCGAAAATGTTCTCCCTGAAGTCCAGCTCCGGATGCGCCGAGTGCGAGGAGGAGCCGTGGCCGTAGTCATAGTCCCGCGACGACGACTTCATCGAGCTCCTGCCGCCGGACACGCCCGATCCGGAGCTGAAGCTGGCATTCCGGGGACTGCTCCGCCGCATCCGGCTGTCGATGACGGCCATCTTGTTCAGCGGCTGCGTCGGATCCAGCTCGCAGAAGGCCCCGGCAATGAGATCGGTGCCGTTCAGCGAGTTGAAGCTGTCCCGCTTGGAGCCCCCCCGGCCCAGGCCCCCGCCGAGGCCCACATGCTGGCCATGATGGTGGCCGGCGCTCACCCGTCCGTGGCTGTGGTGGCCCGATCCGGAGCCGGAGCTCTTGCGGCTCAACCGGCTGCGACTGTACTGATACTGATAGGCGGGCGGGGCAACGGCGGCGGCTGCAGCGGCGGCGGCAGAGGAGTTCGGCGGCAAATTCTGGGCACCGCCAGGAGTGTAGCTGTCGTAAAAGTCCGGCGGCACCACCTCCTCCTCCTCCAGCTCCTCAAGATGCTGGCGCAGCACCTCCTCTTCGTGCACGCCCGAGCCCGAGGGCTCCAGCGTCGAGCACAGGCTGTACTCCGTGGACAGGGACTGGGACTGCGAGAGGCTGCTCAGCGGATCGCTGCCGGGCATCACCAGGGCCAGGCCACTGCCGGCGCCGGCTGCCTCGCCCCGCTTGCCCTTGGGTGAACGCTGCGCATAGAGCTTCTCGATGTCCGGCAACTGGCGACCGACGCCGCCGCCGCCGCCGACGCCGCCGACGCCGCCGACTCCTCCGCCGCGCACCTTGTCCCGCTCTCGTTCGCGCTGAAGCATCTCCTGGATGTCCATGCTGCGCTCCCGCTCCAGCTGGTCCATGATCTCCAGATCCCGCTCCAGGGTGCTCGACGAGAAGGTACTGCTGCTGCACTCGCTGAAGGAGACGTCCTTGTGGCGCAGCCCTTGCCCCGGTGCCGATCCCGGCCAGCGCTGCGGCGGCACCATCATGCTGCTGACCACGGAGCTCTCCTCGCCGTCGCCATAGTTGCTGGTGCTGCTGTCGTCCGGGATGAGGACGCTGCCCAGGCCGTTGCCGGTGGCGCTGCCATTGCCGTTGCAGTAGGTGGAGGCGGTGACATTGGACAGGCACTCGACGGCCAGCTTGCTGCGCTGTCCGGGATTGGGGCGACTCCGCTGGTTGCTGCCGCTAAGCACCTGCTTGCTGCTGCGGTGTCCATGGCCGCCGTCCGAGATGATGTTGATCTTGACGTCGTGCTTCTTGCCGCGCACATCCTTGCCCAGATTGTTGACCACGCCGGCGTCGCCGGCTCCTCGTCCACCAGCCCGCTGTCGCTCCCGCTCTCTATCTCTCTCCCTATCCCTGTCCCTGTCCCGGTCCCTGTCCCTATCCCTATCCCTTTCCCTATCCCTATCCCTATCCCTATCCCTATCTCTATCCCTATCCCTGTCACGATCCTTGCCCTGACGATAGGGTGCCCCACTGTAGCGATCGCCGCCCGAGGATGAGCCATGTCCCGGCTGCCGCTCCCGCTCGTGCCGCACCTTCGGAGCATGCTTCTGACCGTGCTCGGTGGTGGCGGCGGTCGCTCCGGCAGCGGCATGGTGGACACTGGAGGTCGTATTCGAGGGCTCGTCCTTCTCAATGGAATCCTCGCCCCCGCCACCTGCGTCGCTGCGGCGCTGCGTCTTCGGCTTCCGCTTGGACGAGAGCCGGAAGTAGCCCCTCAGACGCTCCTGCTCATCCCTGCGAAAGAGAAGGACACACAGAAACACACCCAGAGGGATGATGGAAGGATAAGGGATGACGCCAGCAAGGTCTGAGATCCTCACCTGGGCAATATCTGCGAGGCGTAGATGCACGGAAAGATGATCGTGGGCAGGAAGGCCACCCACACGAACATCAGGTAGGTGAAGTCAAAGTGCTTCATGTTCTCGTAGGTCTCCTCCAGCGAGAGCCGGGCGAAGCGCAGGATCATCAGGGGGCACATGCACACCACCTGGGTGGCGGCCATGCTCCCGAAGTTGCGCTGCTTCCGCTTCTCGCGATGCACGTCCAGCTCGGCGCTGTACAGGTCGTAGGAGCGGGCCGAGCTACCGCCTCCATTGCTCAGCCCGGCCACGCCCCCGCCGCTCAGCTGGCGCGGCTCCACCGAGGAGGTGGAGGAGTTCCTGCCAAAGAGAAAGGGTACAAGAATCCATCCTTCGATAAAGTGGAAGGTAACTCAAGAAATTCGAACTCGTTAAGGAAGTGCTAGGGCTCATTAGCGGTGGCGAAAGGGTGGTCCACGTGGCCATGGGGAGTCGGGTTACCCCGGCCAGCCTCCACTGATTGGTGAACCTCCGAATTAATCAGCCCAATTAGCGCCCCCCGAGGTTCCGAGCGTAATCACAAGGGAACGGGAACTCACCTCTGGCGCATCCGTAAGTCCGCGCGATGCTCGTACATCATCACGGCGAAGGGTCCTTCGGGCGGACGCAGCTCCTGCGAGGTGCGGATGTACAGGTAGGAGAGCAGAATGGCTGGGCCGCAGTACCTGCAAATCGAAACATGTCAGAGGACATCCGCCGAATGGTCGGACTTGTCTTTGGCACTCACATTAGGAGAAACAGTCCTCGGGTATACTCCTGCATGTCGTCCATTAGGTTGACCACGCACAGCCCGATCCCGGCCAGCTGTGGCATGTATTCCTGAAATTACAGTTGGGAATGCGGATTAGCTTAAGTGGGAGAAGGGATTAACTTAATTTGAACCTCATTTTCTGGCATCTGGCAACGCTCTAACACAAAGGCTTTTGGTCACACTAACTCTACGACTACTAACTCTCTACAAGAAAATACGCATTTGATCTCTGCAAACATATTCAGTTGAAATATTAAGTTTAATTATTATTAAATAAGTACATAAGTGTATAATTTAATAGCCATAACTTGATTTATAAAGATTCACTGCTATTTTGTTGAGCGCAACTGTAGCTCGGGTCTATAATACAGTAAGTATAGTTTAACTGGCTGAAATTATCCCATATTCTAAAATTACAGTTGCAATGTGGATTAATATAGTTCGGAAAAGAGTTAAACTTACTCCCCAATAATTTAAATAACATTTACAGTGGCACGCACTTCAAAACTGAACAACTTGCACACCTTAAAAATTATATTATATAAATTAAATTTGAAATAGGAAGCGACTTAGGTTAGTTTTAATAATTAGTCTTAAGTCAAATGTTAAGTTTGATTATTTGAAACCCTTTGTGACACGCGCATTAAATTATAAATTGAATCTTGTAGCGTTAGGATGACATTTATGATAAATACAAAATACAAATACAAATAAAATAAATATTATGTACATTATAAATAATCAGTGCTATTCTGTTGAGCGCAACTGTACACAGCTCTCTCTCTCTCTCTCTCTCTTTCTGAATATAGATAGATAGTATAAGGGAATTGCCTTCAACAGCCTGTTTTCCTGTCTCAAATTACCTCATAAATAATTAATACGATTTCCCTGAGTCAAGGTGGAGGGGAGGGACAGTTTAGCCAACAATCGTTTTAGAAAAAATACAAATGAGGCTAACAGATAGGAGAACATTCCATAAGTTCATTGACTGACATTTGTTTCGTACTGCCACTGGCATTGATTTTATAATTACAGGCCGGTAATGAGGCCACGCGGCCAGGTGTCCCGGTTGGGCCTGGTCTTTGAAGTCTATCGATTGCCATGCAAAAAGCCCTAATTGAATCAACTTTGCGCCAACTCAGCCACCTTGCCGACAGTGTGCCCAAGTGTCGCGCACACACGAGCGGCGAACTTTCGCGCCACAGTGCGACCTCGACCGTGACCATGACCCGAGCTCAGTACCTCCAGGGAGGAGCACGAGCGGTAGCAGGTACAGCAGCTGGAGGTGGAGGTGGAGTCTTGCCTCCCGAGATAACGTCGTAATTGTAATTACATATGAATTCGCGCGTAGCGAAAAGTTTTTCGGATGGCAAAGGAAATGAAACAACGGGCGGAAATGAATTTATGGCCACATCCAAGTTATTTTCTCATTAAATGGCTCTGCCGGATGGCAAGAAAGGGGACAGTATCTCTGTCTCAGGTGAGAGATTCTTACAGCTTACACAAGTCCTTAGTCCTTGGCCGGATCGTGAGTCCTGAACTTTTCGGGCGCACGGGGGGCCATCAATCAGGCGGTCTGCTCTGGCCTGGAGTCGGTATCCATCAGTCAATCATCGGTCAGGTGCGACGCAAAGAGTTGGGAGTAGCTATAATGCGCTGCATAATTATGGAACTTGGTACTTGGCACTGGCAACTTTGCCACAAAGTTTCCCCATTTCCTCAAGCCTCCAAACACACAGAAAAATTAAAAACGTTTTTTTTCAAGAATATTTCATCTCACTTGAAGTAGAGAAGAAGTTACTCTCAATTTTGAGGAGAAACCTGAGAGGAAAACGAGGGACCTATGCTCTCATGGTACTCTGAAAAGTTATTTTTAGATTTACTTTGATTTGGCTGAGTGGACCATTTGGGAGAGTGCTGGACTGGAGTGCTGACTGTCCGGGGCTCGAGTCCGAGTCGGGCCGTAACAATTGTGTTTTTTAAAATGTATGAGAATGTCTTATAAAATTTAAATAATAATATAAATATAATATACATTTACATACTACATTTAACATAAGAAATTCCTGAAGAAATGTAAAAAAAAGTCAGTGGTTTCCCAAGCTCAAAAAATAGTTCATATGACCCCATATTCAAGGAAATTTTTATTTTAATCGAGAAAGAGAAGAGAAAAAAAAACGGGGAGATTTCTTCTCAAATCAAGAATACTCATTCCCATAAAACCGTTCTCAATATGAGAATTCTTTGCCTGCTGTTGAGAAGAAAACTCCCAGTAACGAGAACGTTGAAAACGGGGTCATTTCCCTCAGTGTACCGCTACATATGTTCCACTCCGTACATGGACAAATGATGAAGCAGCGGGAACTGGAAGCTGGAAGCTAAAAGCTGGAAGCTGGGTTCTTGGCGGGGCACTCGTAAATGATTTTGTATGAATAACTATTAAAAAGTTTGCAATTCCCCCGACAGCAGGCCGAACCCGACCGCCCGCCCCTCTTCGAAGTCGGTTAAAACTTGGGGCTGGAACTTTTAAATCAAATCTCAAACTACAGAGCAGCAAGGACGCGGCCTGGGGAAAAGTTTTCCATTCGGCGAGTGCCCGAAATTGTAATGAAACCTTTTCAGCCAAATCGCTGTCGCCCAGCCCCCGAGCCCCGCTTTCGTTTGGGGCCCACAGTCATTTGGGTAATGAACTGTTAGCGCTCTACAATCTGGCCAACAAATCTGTTTTGAATACTTTGCCCACTGCGCACAGTCAAATGCAAATAAACGACAACAGTCGCCACGGGATGGTGGGATGACGAGATGGTTAGGTTAGGCAGCTGGGCGATTGAGGAGTCTCAGGGATCACGGCGAAAAAAAGAGGGTCCAACTCCACTTTAAGGATTGGGTATAGCATGAAAAAACCTTTAAGCTTTTGTGTAAATTTACAAATCGAACTGGCTTCATATATTGAAACTTAGATAATTATACAAATTAAAAGAAAACTTGGCCAAGAAGAGCCAACAAAAACTTTAAAAAGTTTCTGTTTAAATATTGAATGTTCATTGCAAAAATTAGCCAGGCTCTCTCGCTCAATATTTGCAAGTTCTGGTAATGGCAAAAGTTTGTAATGAGATGCCAGCTGTTCCCGGTGCCTTCCTCTGTAGACTTTTTCTCCCAGTGTAGGACTCGGGCGTTGGGCGGATGCTGCACGCAATTTAACGAGGCCTCGGAGCATCCTGCAAAGGATTCCTCGGCAGAGCCATCATTCGCTCGGTGGCCTTGATGGCGGTTCCTCCTGGAGCGAGTGAGAGTCCTGGAAGGTTGCGACGCTGTGTGTCCTTGCCCGGTTCCTGCTTCTGTTTTTTTTTTTTTATGGACATCCCTACCGTTTTGTGCTCATCTCGACGTTTATGGCGGCAGTCGCAGGAATGTTTCCGCTTTATGACCGGCAAAGGGAAGCCAGCTCGCTCCAGTTATGATTACCTTCGGAGTCGCCGTCGCCATCGCCGTCGTCGTCGCCGTCTCCTAATGCAATTGATTTGATTCGCGCTGGGCACAAATCAATTTGAGGGCTGGCCGTAAACAGTTTACGGCTGGAAGATGCCTCCTCAACAAGTGGCCAGCCCATTAAATTGGCTCACATTATTGGGGCTTTCGGCGGCTTTCGGCGTCGGTGGCGGCCCCCGCATCCCAGATATTTACAATTTCGACGCGCGTTTACCAAATAATTTATCGACTGGGCGGGATTCCTGGTAACGGAGTATGAAGTGTGGAAGTGTGGCAGTGAGGAGGAAGCAGGAGCAGAACCAAGACCATAACCAGAGCCACAGGCAAGCGCAAGCACATTAATAACAATTTATTTCCGTCCTGCCAGCAGGCAAGCCACATTCCGCAGAGTCGACCATCGAGCAAGGAAGGAAGGGTGAGCACGTGGATGGTTACCGCCGCCGCCTCCTCTGCCGAAACAAATTGCAACTGAAGGCTGCAGAAGTATTATCATTTCCACTGTCGCAATTTTGACTTTGACGGATTGCCGCTCAAGTCCACAAACAAGGAACACAGAGCACATAGCACATAGCACAGAACACAGGGCTCCGTCTTGCCTCGTTTCGTCTCGTTTCGGTTATTGGATGATGTCAAGCTGGAAATGAAAATCACTTAATAATAATTTACAAGGAACGGGGCGCAGTTAGGGCTAGAAAATGGATCTAGTAATATCAGGAAAATCCAGCGACAAGAATTTTAGATTTCTTTGGACTTAGACTTAGAAATTCAATGATCTTTTAATTAGGCAAGCTTTGAAAATGATCAAATGATCACAATTATCAAAAAACATCTCTCAAAATAGAGATTTTCAGTAAGGAAGCGATATTTTTGCAGGAGAGAGAAGCTAGCAAAGACATTATATTCTTTAAGATGAGTAGAAACCATTATATTTTTAGACTTGAGCACAATTTTCATCGCCAGCAAAAAAAAGGCCGCATACTGCAAAACGAATATATGGTCGTTCGGCATGTTACTGATTATTTTAGTCTATTGAGATAACTGTGACGATCTAACTTCACCATCTGGCAACCCTATCTTGTGGACACACTCTAACACAAACGCTTTTGGTCACACCAACTCTACGAAAGCGACGCTTCAAGAAAATCCACCTTTGATCTCTGCAAATATCTTTATATGTTTCATCGAAAAACTATATAAAAAATATATTTATGGTAGCAGTTTCTGCCTTTTTATGGTAATATATCAGAAAAAATACGTGGTTTTATTGGCCAGAATCTTGAGCAATCTGGAAAACTAAGAATAATAACTATTTCCGATTGAATGTTTGTCCAATTTGAAGAACACTGCGACCTTGCTCTGACATCAGTCAGCTTAACTTTTCTCCCCCTGGCCACACTGTTCACCTGTTCACCTGTTCACCTGTTGCTCCCCTCCCTCCGTTCGGTGATTGGGAAATTTTTCTTTGAAATTTGATGTCGATGTCCTTGGCTTCGCAGCTACCCACGCAGGGCGCTAAACAAATTGAAGGGAATGGAGACAAAGCACAGGCACGAGAGAAAAATTGAGGAAATTCTCATTTGTCACAGGCTCAGATGTTGGCATTATTTACATATATTCATCAAAGCGATAATTGAATTGAAACTTTGCGCTGTTAAAGCCCCGATCCCCGCCCTCGCAATCTGCGCCACACACTCGCTCACTAATTAAAAGAAAATAATTGAAATTGAGTTTGATTTTAAAGGAGACGCAGGAGCAGCACGTTACCAATAATCGGAGTTTCTAATTTTTCGGAAAATCGCTGCTAATGGTCAACGGAAGAACGCGGCCTGTCGGAGCGGAAAAAACAACAAGGGAGAGCCCGAGCCTGGCCAATGCATAATTAAAAGCAGAATTTCCCAATTTAAATAATAAGAAAACAATGAACAGACGAAATGGTTTCGTCCGGGGCCGGGGCCGTGGTCGGGGCCAAAAGCCGCCGAAAGCCCGGACCAGAGATTACAATGTAAACAGCGGAGCGGAGCAGAGCCCAAAGGTTAGGCCTGGCTCAAAGCCAGGGGGGGATTGGACGAGGACCAAGGGCGGGGGCCCCAAACACGGACACGGCAGTAGGCCCGAAGAGACACTGCCGGACTTAATGGCCGTAAAATGCTTGCCAAGCGGCCAGACGAGGTCACGGCAAAGTACACACATTTGGCGGGGAAATAAGGAGGCAAGAGGACACTTACTGGGTCTGGACCGGGACCGGGATCACGACATGTAGACGGACTCTCGGACCCGGACCCGGACCCAAACGGGAGCCCTGAGCCTCCAGCCTGAGCTGGAGCCGCAGCTGCCATGTGTTGCGCCCTGCGAGCTTACGATAATAACACAATTATGTACTTACATAATTAAAGTCGTAAAGTGCACAAAAACACACAGAGTACAAGACGGGGCACAAGGGCACTGGGAGAAAAACGTTATGCCTGGATTTTCAAATTTGGTTTTTATTAAAAAGGGATTTTAGATATATGAATTCCTTTATATTAATAACTTTTCTTGATAAATACAAGCTGCATTTTTCGCTTGATTCTTATTTAATTGCTAAGATCTATCTCTTTCTCATTCCCTCTTACACGCATGGCCTGCAATGTACAATCAAAGCAGCCTGCTTAGTAGCAACTCTGATTTTTCGCGCTGTGCACAACGACCACAAGGATGTGTAGGCGGGAGTTCCAGACTTTGATTTTGATTCGCCCCGACCACAGGTCCCTGGTTTTTATTTTTTCGTTTGTTTTAAGTGACAGAGGGAAAATGCAAACGAAGTGGAAACCGAAAACGATGGTGGAAAAGCGGGGAAAAGCGGTGAAAAAGCACACTGTCCTCTGTCCGATCGGAGGGTGCCGCAGATTGGCCAAAGATGGCTCAGATAGCAATCCTGCTCCGCCGGCGAGGGAAATCGCTTGGAAGTGTAGTCAAGACCGGATTGCAGCCTTCGGATTGGGATTTGAGTGGGGCTTGGACCGAAGTGGAGGTGGTTGGGTTCGGGCTCAGTTTTGCCAGCTTTTTACGCGTGCTTATACGCATTTGTTTTCCCATTTTGAAAGTTTTCCCAGCTTGCATTTGTTGCCGTTCGCTCGCTCGCTGGCTCGTTGGTTCGTTCTGTTGATGTTATTAATATTTTATGCTTATGCGCATAACAACAATGAACGGCGGCGGCAACAAAGGAAGGCGAAAAGTATCCACTCCGTGCAGATACAGACACAGACACGGATACAGATACAGATGCAGATACAGATACAGATACATATGTAGCGGCACACTGACCAATAAAAGAAGAAGAATTCTCATATTGAGAACGGGTTTTTGAGAATAAGAATTCTTGATTTAGAAGGAAATCTTCTCGTTTTCAAGCACGAATCACTCTCGATAAAAATAAATAATTACTTGACTCAAGATCAAGAACGCTTCTTCTCGAAGCATCAAAATCGAGAACAATTTCTTCTCGGTTTCAAGAAAGCCTCTGCGGGCTTAAGTGAGATGAAATGTTCTTGGAAAAAATCGTTCCCAATTTTCCAGGGTGTACCCATATTATGTACGAGGGAGGTAACTAACACAATTGCCCAAAACACATACCCTTAACCTCGTAGAAGTGCTCCTCGTCGGCACTTGAAACTTTTGCTCGATTCTAATTCCAATGTGGGCGGCTTCTAATAGCCTCTCCCCCCCAACATCACTGGACGCGGAATTGGACCTGGACTCGGACACAGACTCCTTTGGCCAGGTGATTTAGAGCGGTAAGCCGCTTACGACACAATAGCAAAACATCAACAACGGACTTGTTACAGACAGTTTCGGGAGAAACACAGTCCGGCAGCCCGGCAGCCTGGCAGCCCGATTGATTCGACCGCAGACCGATTTGGAAGATCCCAGCGCTTTAAAGTGCGCACTTGGCAACCCTGGAACCTCCCAAGCCCCCCTCCACAGCCTTCCCAGCCATCCCGAGCACTCAACGCACACACACATGCTCTCTCGCAAAGAGAACGCATAAATATTATAACGAAATTTCAGCTGCCATTTCACGGCCTCTGGCAGCCAGAAATTTGACAACCTCCAGTGCCGTGTAGCAGAGTGCTGCCAGGGTGGCTCCACGAGTTTTTTAGTTCCAAAAAAACCCTCTACGAAGCTTCGAATAAAAAATCCACATCGTTTAAGAGAAATGAGAGTCTTGTTTTGTCTAGAACTATATATTTATTTCGAACTAATTAATTAGCAGACGCAGCTGAACAAATATAGTTTACAGCGCATACATTTGTATTGCAATATGCAAGCCATTTGTTTGCTAGCGATAAAGTTCAAGTGCAAAAAAAAGTATGGCGTTACGCATCTTAGTATTTGTATTGCCTTTGGTTTAACAAATTGTTTTAGGTCCCTTTCAGGCATTAAAATATATAATAACAGGTTAGATTTCATAATTCCTAAACAAGTTTTTAGCTAACCGTAAAACCCTTATTCTTAAATAATTCCTGGTGGAAAGTAACTTAGTACAACAAAATTATCTAATAATTCCTGTTTCTGATCAAAAAATTGTCTTCAAATTAAAAAATTTAATTTTTCTTTGTTATTAATTTCTGCAATACCAAAAACTGCTTGAACACATCTCGCCTGACTCCATTTCGCTGTCTGCTGACGGCTGTCGGCTGCTTTGCCGCTGTCTTTTCGCCGAATTTGTTGATATTGTTATTTTACAATATGTAAAACGTTTACCAGGAATTCACGGGGGCATCGACCCACCCACCTTGTCGGTGGCCACCTTTGCCACCTTAACTTCCGACGGACGCCCAGGAGCCCCCAGATTCACCTTGCCTGTATTGGGAATTTGTCAAAGTCGTCGCCATTTGTTGGCCCTCAAAGTGTCCCGAACAAACCCATTCCCCCGGGGACGTCGTCGTCGTCGTTGGTCGCTCCATTATCAAAGTCATTAGTTGCCCCGCCAGCTGTTGCTCCTTGGCGGCGTTGAGGAGTCTCCGGGCGGGGTGATAAAAATTGATTGCCTTACGGGCGATTGCAACACGCATAAAATCGGGTTACGCAGCTCCTGCTTTGGCTCCCTGGCTCTGGCTATGGCTCTGTGAGCCAGGCCAACGTTTTGCTGGCCATCGCCACTCAATTTGCAGCGGCAGAAGGAGCAGTGAGCAGCGAGCACCAACATCATCGCCGGCCATTAAAATTCCGTTAAACGAAACGAAACGAAACGAAACTGAAAATGGGAATGGAAACGGGTTTTGGGATTGGGAATCAACATGACCGGCAGCGGGGGCTACTTGCAGTTTCCTCCGAGCAGTGAAAATCTCACGATTCTGCAATAACCCCAGCATGTGGGGTAGTGCTTGGAGTACGAAGTACCGCCCTCTACTTGGCCTCGCTTTCAGTGTGAATTGCTGTGGAAATGAATTTACGTCTGCCTGCTTAATAATTTAAAATGCCAATCAAGAACGGAGGCGAATGCGGGTTCCCCGAGAACTCTTCACTAAAGGGGAACCCACCTCGGGAGCCACTTTAAGCCACACTAAAGTCGCAAAATAAAAATGAAAACACAAAAAGAAAAGAAAAGGTACTCAAATCAGAAAACATTTGTGACCAAACTTCATATTAGCGTATTAAGTTTTCAGCATTTCGTTTGGTTAAGTCTATAAAATATATATAGTTTTCAGAACCCAAATCGAACTTATTTGAACATTTTTATAATTAAAGAAAATATAAATTTTAAATGAGAAAACGTACAAGAGCCCTAGGAAGTTCTTTGGAAAAAACCTCCATACCAAATTATGAATCAATACATATATTTAATACTACTAATACTAAACTTAATATTCAATCTTAATATGTTTGCAGAGATCAAATGTGCATTTCCTTGTAGCGCCGCTTTCGCAGAGTTAATGGGACCAATCCGCTTTAAAATGTGACCCAAAAACAGTGTTGCTAGATTGACACCAGTCTCATTTTAAACTGTGGCCAGTTATCAGGATGCATCTTTGTTTCTTCGAGCTGAAAATTGATTTCTGTCCACTTTGAGCTCGCAGTCATCAAATCGGGAAAATGCAGGAAACTGAAGTTTCACTTTCTCCGCTGCGGTCAGTGTCGAGTCCTTGACGCCTGCCACATCGCCACCACCAGCAGTAGGACCAGTGCCAGTGGCCCGTTTTCATATCTTGCTCCAATGATTGATTGATGGATGTTGATGTTGGTTGATGGGGAAAAGTTTTCTAGCTTCCATTTGCTGATAAACTTTGAAATTGCAGCAGCAGCCGGAGCAGGCGATGAGCTGCATTGCGATGTTAAGATGTCCTTGCAATCAGTCCCACTTCGACCCCTGGACACATCAGCTAATTTGCAACGACAATGGAGCAATTTGCATGGCTCGTTGTGACCCGGCAAATGGCAATTTAATAAGCTTCACCCACACCCACACCCACACCCGGTCCCACACACGCTTCCCGAAGGATGCACAGGATAAGGGCACGGGATTCCCCCCCACAGACAACTGGCTGCTAATAAAGTTACCGTCATAATATGTAATAATGACGAAGACGAGACCGATCCCGGGACCCGGGACCCAGAGACCTCGGAATGCAGGCCAGGCAGGACCACAGGACCAGGCCAAAGGACCATTTGATTTCCGCTTAAAGAGGAAGTCTCATTTGAGCCAAGGGTGTACGAAGTAAGGAGTATGGGGAGAGCGGAGTGCGGAGTGCGGCGCTTGCATGTGTAATTTGTACAAATTGTTACAACGAGCCCGAAGAAGCCCGAAGCCAAGGCAAATGGGGCCAGTTGATTGTATTTAAAGTTTCTTTTCTTTCTGCGCCAGATAAATGGCAAACGAGAGCGGGACCGAGCACGGACGAGTCAGAGTCAGAGTCGGCGAGCTACCAACTTCTGGGACTTGACTTGCTGGCATTAAATGGAACTCATAGGTATTCCCGGGTATCTGCGATTTCCTGGAAGTCAACTAACTAGCTAATAACCTAGTATTAAATACTCAAAGATTCCTTGAGGCTTGCAAACCAGGTTAATAAAGTGTTTCTGCGAAGCACTGAGTAGTTTCTAGTTATTTTTAGTTGCTGAATTTCCTTGCAAGTATCTTGAGATATATTTTATCCAAATCACTGATAGTTCTTGCGAATTAAGCGGTGCAGGAGCGACATAATGAGTTCGATTTCAAGCATCTAAATTCTCTTAATCGAGGGAATCCACTCAGAGTGATGGCCCAATCCCGCCCAATCCCATCCTCGTAGACTTGATAATGTTTACTTTAGCCGTTTCTTTTGCACAGAGACTTGAATTTTCCGCCCATCTTCAGTCTTCCTCTCTATCCCAAATCCAACCCCAAACCCGAACTCAAACCCAATCCCAATCCCAGCCCCTCGGCGTAATTTCGTTTTCGTTTTGCAGGCGCATATCCGGCCAAGTTTTGCTGGTAGGGATTGGGGCAAGGGAGTGGGAGTGGGAGTGGGTCTGTGGATTAGGAGACGCCGCGTGCCAAAGTCAACGCCGGCAACCGGATATCCGCAACAAGGCGGCGGCGAGGGGCTAGATGAGGTGGAGGAGCAACAACTGAACAGTAAACATAAATAAAGTGCGGCCGCAGCGAGAGCAAAATATATAGAAGGAGGAGGCTATAGAAGGAGCGTACGCGGTTCGAAACAAAGGCGAAAGGCGTGTCCTTTGCATACACAACGACTTGAGCTAGTTTGGAGCACTCAAATCCCTTCCCTGAAAGCTGAAAACTGAAAACTCCAAACGCCAAAATCCTGGAAACTCCCGGCAATCTGACCTTCCCAAAAAACAACAGCAAACTCGAAACAAAATTACTCCGACTCACAGTGGGGTATTGGACCCGAAAAGTGGCGATTAATTCAAAAAACGATTTTTGCGTTTGATATATTTGATTATATTTTCTTGTTAATACATAAAATTCTGCATTTAACCGTATATAAATTTTTCTCCTCAACCTAACAGAGGCTGAGGAATCGGTTGTCAAACATGCAATATATTTTCGGTGTCTTTAAAAAAGTAAAAAAATCGCCTTTTTTAGCATTTTGAAAAACAAAAAATGGTTTTCTTAAACGAAAATATACGCCAAAACTGTTATGCAATCTTTAAGATAATATATTAAACTATTTTTTAAATATTTTTTTAAGATTATAACTTTCAATTTTATAAATAAAATTATTGCAAATACAAAAAATGCGCTAAAAATTCCACATTTTTAAACTTTAGGTAGACAAAAAGTAATGCGCCACGCGGTCCCATGCGATATTTTAAATGAGGTGTTATTCCCTAGATATTCAGCTTAACCGCCTCATTCACACAATTTTGCACAAATTTGCACAAATTTGTTCAAATTCAATTTTAGTGGATATACTGATAGCGCGCACACTACAAGCGCGGGCGTTGCGCTGCCAGCCGAGTTTCTAAAACTTGCCGAGATCAGTACTGGCGCCCATGAGACTTCTTCAACAAATGGATACTTATTTAGTGAAGATTGAACAAACAATGATTTCCAAAAAAACCGAAATTAAATAAATAAACAACAACTTAAGTAAAAATAAAATTATTTTTTTAAATTAATGGGTAAGACTAAAAATACCAAATGAAAATCCGCTTTTTGTGTTTTTAGTATTTTTTATGAACATTTTTGGAGTTTTTATAAAAATTAGTTGTTCAATGTTAATAAAATTTTGTAAGATTATTAAGTCAATAATAATACATAATAAAAAATAATTTATTTTTAAAAACTTGGTATTCTTAGTAGAAAATTAAATAAATTAAACTATTTTTTATATGACAGCTATAAGATATAGTAGTCCGATTCTGATACAATTTTTCCTTAAAATCTAGAGTATTTTGAAACTTCTTATGTAAAAATTTGGTTACAAAATTCTTAAAAACAAAAAA